>JBCHJU010000137.1:0-12420 GCA_039654505.1 Plocamopherus imperialis | reverse complement strand
GAGAGAGAGAGAGAGAGAGAGAGAGAGAGATAGGGGGGAGAGGGGAGGATAGATGGAGGGAGGGAAAGGGGGTGAGGGAGATGGGGCGAGAGGGTAGGTAAAAATTGTTGATAACTTGATGGTGTGGATGACAGGGATGAATTAAATGTCAAGAAAATTAGAAAAGTTGAAAAGAATGATCATCCATGATAATGGTCATGATGATGATGATTATGATGATGATTAGGAGGAGGAGGAGGAGTTTGGCCTGATGGTTTAGTGATGATTTAAATAAACACGGTCTCTCGTTTACTTATTTTTTAAGTTGTGTGTATTTCTTGTCATATGGAATTTTGAACTTTATTGCTCTTTGTACATGTATTGCCGCCAAATAAGAATACCTTGATACCTTTATTCTTTTTCCTTTATTATGTATTATGTTTATATTTCAAGGGATATGAAGAGCTGTTAGCAAATGTAGTTGAAATTTCCGTGATGATGTTTGAAGAGAAGATGTACCTGGTTCCGGCAGAGAAGCACATGCTTGTAAAGGTAGGGTCTTCTGGTCATGAAAATGAAGCTGTATGGGGATAAGACTGATGATATAATTTTTCAATGCAATTATTTTTTCAAACATATTGACATTCTCTTTTTGACTGTTGTTGATGGTGCTGACATCCTGTTATCAAATAATGTACAAATACGGGTGCTCTCTTGAGCCCTGCCTTTCCACACCATATCAAATTAATTCCATTTGCAACTCATTCTTTTTGCTTAAGAAAAATGTAAGATGAATATAAAATGATTAATAATAAAAAAGAAGAAATTGTTTAAATGAAACCATCATTAAATTGCACTAAATTGCTGTTAACTTTATTTTTTTTAATAAGTTATCTTGATTCCCTTCTTTCTGCAATTCCTGATTAGTCCATTGATAAACTGCAAATGATCTACAATAAACCAACGATATATTGATTAAAACCATAAAAAGCCTACTCTTAAAAAGATCTCCCTGGCCACCTATCAATGAAAGAAATAATTTCAATATTCTTTGTCTTAACTTTAAATGCCACTTCAACTTGGCACCCCAAATTTATCTGAACGTCCACTATCACTATATCTTCCTCAAAGCAGCTTAAGACTAATGAGAAAAAATGTTCCAAATATGATGATCATGCATTTCTTGTTTTTATCCATCACCACCAAAATGATTCAATCAGACATGTTTAAAAAAAACGGTTCCACTTTTAATCACATATTCTACCACTATGCCTTAATAATGGTATAATACAACAAAAAGCTATTAGTTTTCTAGTTATTTCATTCTTTGATATTATTGTTTTCCTGTATTGCTCCAATTCCAGTAGATATACTCATATATTCATATATTTGATCTCACTTCCGTTTGAGAAGAAGTTTTTTAACATGCAGGAATTGGACATTTCTTCCCTTTGAGTTTGGAATTTTCTCATCATTATAGTTCATACAATGACTCTTTGTGTTAACAGGTCATGGCTCTAACACTGTTTCTGATGGATACTGACAAGGGCCCTAATATCTACCAAATGCATGAAAAGAAAAAGATAAATTTGTCCAAGATTGATAATATTTTAAAGGTGATAATCTACATATCATTTCAAATAATATAATATCATGTCATATCGCATCATTCAGATGTAAAAGGTTAAGAAACTTTAATAGGCAAAGAAACGTATATAAACCATGAAATAGAATATTTCTGTCATTTTAGTTAAAACAAATATAAATACAGGCAAATAATGTTAATCAGTTAATCATCAGTAACATACACTGCCATATCATACACTACATATCAATGGCATTCTTAAATGCATTTACTTTCTGAGCATTTAGCACGAAACAACAGCTTGTTCCAGCTTTTGACTGTTACTGTTATAGAAATAAGTGAATTTTATCAGATCGAAGTTGAATGACATATAACATGTAACATATATTCTATATTTATCTCATGTGGTGAAAGTTAGGCCCTACATGAGAAAATAATTAAAAAAAAAAAAGATTATAATCAATGTTATCTATTCATTGTTTGTTGTCAATTTTAAATCATTCATAGACAAAGGATGATTTTTGCTCTCAGCTAAATTTCTAGTGCTGACATATCATGTATAGGTTTAAGTTTTATTTTTTGAATAATTAACCAGCTCAATTATCTCTTATACATATATTTTCATATTCTTTTGAAAGAAGAGGACTGCTATATATTTGTTCAAGAAAAGAACATTGATGTGGTTTATAGCTTAAGTATCATTTAAAGTCAATCTTGTAGGTCCTATAACAATTCTTTTGAATACTGATTTTGTAACTGTCTTGTATGTAACAATCAGCAAAATGAATGTGTGCCTCTGTATGGAGATATGATGATTGCTCCTTACAACTACATCAAGAATGGTCCAAACTTTGACCCATCTAAATGGCCATGTTGTGACTCAAGCAAACCCAGCTCTCAGTCCTGTCATCTGGACCATTTGGCATTAGTAAGAGAACAGCACCAGGAGTATATCAGTGTTTTGCCATATCTGAAAAAGCAGGTTTGTTTGGGATATTTTCATTACTTTCCTCACTCACCACCAATATTGAAAATTGAGGTAGTTCTGGGTATCCAAACTAATAAATGTAAACTGAATTTGGATAAATTTGAAGTTCTTAACTCCTTTTGGACGGCATTTTTTGGGGGGGTTAGATGTAATTTATTTTGTTCTATGTTTTAGAGAGTACAAACATCTGCCGATACATCGGTCATACGTTCGTAAGAGTAATTTTTTTCGGCCAATACATCAGGGATACATCCGAAAAGAGTTAAAAAACAAAAACAAATGTAATATAATCCATAATGATTGATGATGAGGAAATTTCACTGTGCTCTAAAGGAAAAATTAAGAGGTATTTTATGGATTATAAAATTAACATGATAAATATTTTGAACTAGAAGAATTTCCCAAAGATGTCTTTTTTAATCTCAAGATGCAGTCAAAACTGTTGTTCCATCTCTAATTTTGTCACTACAACCCACATCTTGTGGGGTCACAGATGATGATATTCAACATTCATTCATCTCTCTTCACTCTAGATGTTCTCTGTCAGCAATGAAACTCCACAAACCCCAGAAGAAAGTAAAGAGCTGACAGATCTGGCTTTTAGAGGATTGCGGTTGTTATCAGAATGGACTCAAATGGTCATGGAACTGGTAAAAATGTCTGATTTCTTAATGTCTTAAAAATCATTGTCTTCTTTCATGAGAGCATCTCAATTGCAAATACATGAGTCTTTATCAATAAGCAGGCTCTCTTTTTGCATGTCTGCATTTTCATTTGCTTTTTCTTTATTTTGTTATTGTTTGCTTTTTTGTTTTGTCATTATCATCATTGTTACTGTTTTGTTTTGCATTTTGTTCTTATCCATGGCTTTTAATACAATTTAAATGCTGTAGTTGTTTTTTTTTTCTTATTATCATTTGCTATTCTTTATAATTATTAGTTTAGAGGGTGATGATAAATTTTCTACAGTTGCCAGTAAGTAAATCATAATGATTAATGTGAGAACATTTTAAGTAAATGATATGTTTGAGAAAAGAAAATTTATTTTAACACTTCACTGCTTTCACAAAAAGTTTCTTTTTCTTCTTTTTTTTTATTTAGTTAAGGATTATTTTATCACATATGTAATCACATATGTTATTATTTAAGGAAGCACTTCTTTTCTCTCTTTCTCCTTACAAACACTGATTTTGATAAAGGAAATCAATGCAATTTCCCATATTTTCAGTATTCTTGGAAATTGATGAACCCCACAAGACCTGAAATGAACAAGGAATGTCCTGAATTGGCTGAGGGTTATGAAAGAGTGCGTTGAAAATTTTGCTTATTTATTATAATAGCCCTCCATCTCCAAATTTAACATATTATGTACCAAAATTTATATGTCAGATTGTGTACTTGTGAATTTTTTTTTTAATGCAGATGAAAATATGGCTATATCTTCCTTCTTTTAAAGCAACCTTATAGCCCTTAACCATATTTTTTTTAAAGATGTTTTCAGGATTTTGTGTTGAATATATTTCCCCAGAGGTTTGCCAAAAAATTGTTTATGTGAATTTTTCCTATGTCCAGGCTACACGCTACAACTTCAACAAACGAGAGAAATTCGCTCTTGTTGAAATCATTGCCATGATCAAGGGATTACAAGTTGTCTTGTCACAGATGGAGCCACTTTTTAAGGATGCGATTAGCAGTCATACTTACTCAGAATTACAAGAATTTGTCCAGAAATCTCTAAGGGATCCTATCAGAAGGGCAACCAAGAAGAAGAAAGATATCCCAAGAATGTATGAAAATGAGACTGAAATATTTGTTTATTAATACAATCAATTTTAAGGGGTTGTTGGTAATTTTTTTTTTCAGTTCCAATCAAGTTAATTTTTTATATATTCAATGTATCATCTTTTTTCTTTAACTGTTTATGCAATCTCTTTCCATATTATGTTATACCTTTGTACTTTTGTTAAGTTTCCTGCCGATCAATAAGGTCTAGCCAGTAGGATAATGTCTTAATGAGGCGATTGAAATTTTATTTTGACTTTAGAATACCTGTGCCTGCATGTATGAGAAGTTTGGAAACAAAATAGAAAAAAGCCATTTTCCCATACAAAATATATTTAAAATTCCATGCCCCTGTAAAACCTTTTTCTTTAAACCTCATTCGTTTTTGAACACATAATTTTCACATAGACTTATGGATCAATTTGAATCTTTTTTTTTCTATAAATTTGTTTGTGTCCTTTAACTATTTTCCTGCAGTGTTCTATTATCTGTGAGAGACACTTGTGTGGATTGGCTAAGGGGACTCCCTCCAAAGAATGATCCCTCAGTGACAGGGAAGAAAGACCCAATTGAAGGATTTCACTTTAAGATACCTCAGAGAAACGTGGGTCCATCTTCAACACAGGTAAAATTGATACATACAATTGTACTTCATGTCTTCATTATGGATTCTGAAAGTTAACTTGAATTTGTATAATTCATTTAACTGAGTTTTTCTGTGTTGATAAATTACTATGCACACATTACATTACCTCATTTTTATCTGCATCTCTTTTCTATTTCTATCCACATTTTGCTGACTCTTAATATGAAATTTGGAAAATAAAGGACAAATTTAGATATTACTGCAAACTTCCTACTTCTGTTTTGGTTATTTTTTTACATACATTTGCTTACAAGTCTGTGACCATTTTTAAGGAGACTTTGCTTTTATTTGACAAACCTACAATGTGTTTACTTTCATTCAATTCCATTTAGCTGTATATGGTACGGACTATGCTGGAATCACTGATTGATGAACGTGGTGGAATAAAGAAAAGCAAACGCAAAGACATGGATGATCATGACATTGCATCAATTGAGGAATTTCACAAGAAATCTTTTTACTGGAATTATTTGCTGAATTTCAATGGTAATTTGTTGAATTATTATGATTGAACTTACAAAAAAAAAAAGAATAAAATAAGGCTGGTAAAACATCAGGACAAACTCCCTATGGACGAAGCCACACTTTGTGAATGTCTCCCTGTCCAATGCAAACTGCCCCGCCTCTGACACACTCATTCCAAGCCAACATTTGATGTTGTCTCTCCATTGATTTTTCGGTCTACCTCTCGTTTGCTTCCCTTCAACTTTTCCTTCCATGATGTTACGTACTTAACTTTCCTGTCTTGACTGAAAAAAGTTAATCTTTGCTTTTTGACAAAGTCGACTAGGGTATACAGCTTTACACATGGTCACAGTAGCATGGCTGTAAGTGCTTTCGGCTCACAACCGAGAGGTTGGTGGTTTGAATATCGTTAGGGGTCATTGTGATTTAACTCTTGGGCAAGGTTATTTACACTAATTGCTTACATTTGCGGTGTTGCTCTGCAGCTGACGCTAGGTTTTTGTTCAAAAACCAAAAGTCGACAATTTTCCCTTTGGGGATGAATAAAGCGGAATTTTTATAAAAAATTTTTAGACGTTGACTTTCTTTCTAGTTGTTTCATTTCTTATTTTTTGTTTACATGATACATTTAAGACTTTTCTGTAGCATTGCATTTCAAAGGCTTTGATCTTATCAATATCGGTTTGCTGGAGTGCCCGTGTTTCACATCTGTACAAGGCTATAGAGAAAATGCAGGCTTTCAGTATTCTTGTTTTGGTCATTATTCCCACGCCTTTCCATAGCTTGCTCAGATTGTTCAATTTTTGTTTTGCGATTACTAGTTGTTTTCTAACTTCATTTTTTGAGTTTCCGTCCCCATAAAAAGTGGCCCCAAGTTATTCTAAATGATTTACATTCTCTGTGACTTTGTTTGTGATGCTCATGTTGGTATTTCCACTATTTTCATTTTCTTGACATTTAGTATGAGGTTTTTGGCTTCGCTATGTTCTTTTGTAGCTTGTACCAGATTCCGTAATCCTTCTGTAGTTGTAGATAAGAGTAAGGTGTCGTCCGCATATCTAAGATCCCTTACTTTATATCCATTTATGTTGACCTCATCAAAATGTTTTTTTCTGTGATCTTCTTCAATATTTTTCATTATGCCGTCTGTGTATATATTAAACAGATAGGGTGACAAAATCCAACCTTGTCTAACGCCCTTACCCACTTTGAATGTTTCTGTTGTTACATTTTCTAATGGCACCATTGCTTTTTGATTGTTGTATAGTGACTCCAATAGTGATATCAACTTTGTGGCTACCTCGTGATCCAATTTGTCCTTTAGTCTGTTCATCATGGTGTTGAGCAGAATTTTGCTAGCGTGAGAAATTAGGGCGATTGTTTGACAAGCAGAACTTTAAACAATGTTTACAAAGTCATAGTTTGAACTTTTTTTTATCCTTGAGTGCACAAGATATTCTATGGGAAATCTGTAATCAATCCTGTATTGTTCTATAAATGAATAATTCAAGCTTACTTTGATCTTCTTTGTTTGTTTTAAAGAAACTATAGGTTTGGTCAAAGGTTACTGCATCCAAAATTAAGGAATAATGTTTTACATACATTAATATATGGGAGCACAGATTTGTCTTTGTTTGTTTGTTTTGTCTTTTTGTGGAAATATAAATGTTTTGATTTCATACAAGTTATTTATCATGTCAATATAATAACCTTTTTATGTAATGTTTTGCTCTCCTGTCTTTTTTCAGAGTCACTGTTCAATTGCTGTGATCTTTCTCAATTGTGGTTTCGAGAATTCTTCTTAGAAATGACCATGGGCAAAAGGATACAGGTTAAATAAAATAGAGCTTATGTTTCAACTGATAAAATATTGTCATATCATATCATATGACATTTAGGGCTAGATATTTATTTCAATAGGCCTTTAAATGCCCTGATCACATTGAAGCCTACAGTTCATTTATGAAATAATCTGCAAATAATGCAAAACAATGAGACACTAAGATAAAACAGTTGTAACTCAGGTAATAACATTAGAAAATCAATGATCGTAAACATATCTTAATTGAATCAATTCTCTGTCAATGGCATTTTTGAAATTATTAGGCAATTCGAATTTTTAGACTTTAAACTAATTATGCTCAATATCATTATATTCTAGAATTGCATATACCTTTTTTGTAAATATGATTTTTTGAAAATAAATGAAATGTGTTTTAAAAGACAAATAGAAATATCAAATATTTTATCTCCATTGATTGATTTTCATACTACCATTTGATTAAAGAGAACAATTTGTTGAAGGTACTATGTTTACATTCTCATCATCATATTTAATAACGTTGAGGACCGTTATAAAATGTATTTATACTCTTCACACTAGTTTCCCATTGAGATGTCAATGCCCTGGATCTTGACAGATCACATTCTGGAGACAAAAGAACCCTCTATGATGGAGTAAGTTTCTTTTTCCCTTATTTCAAAGCAGCATATATTCAGAAAATAAACAGGAGCATTTTTAAGGGAATTGTCATTCAAACCTTGGCTATCTCATTCCTCACGATACTAAAGCAGTCCTGAAACTTTCTATTTCAGGTACATTTTATACCCATTGGATCTTTACAATGATAGTGCTCAGTGTGCCCTTATGACGTTCAAGAAACAATTCTTGTACGATGAGATTGAAGCTGAGGTATTTTCTAAATTCATCATCATTCCTTTTTCAAGCAATCCTTTCTAGATTAATTTGACAAACAGAATATAACCTTAAAATCTCAAAATTCTAATGTAAGTGAATGCCTTATATCCAAATAGATGGAGACATAAATAGGTTTCATTTTGGAAATAAATTTGTATTTCTAAGTTCAAAGTAATATTGTGCTAAATGAAATACAATGTAATTAATAAATCTATCATGCATCTAAAGGTAATATACCTATACCGCCCTTATTTCGATATAATATGATATGATATGATATGTACACCATTTACCAACCAATAACACCAAATAATAATTTTCTACTATAACATCAAAATCATTTTTATCATGCTCCTCTGACAAATCTTTGAATGAGATTGGAAATTTATATTTTTTAATGGTAAATTCATGAATTATTCAATTTAAGATGGTTTATTTTAACAAACCAGGTGAATCTCTGCTTTGATCAATTTGTGTATAAGTTGAGTGATCAAATATTTGCCCACTACAAGCATCTAGCTGGCTGGTAAGGAGATTTAGCTATCAAATGTACTGTGATGATGCATAAACAAATTCTCCAACATATATATATTTCTTTGATCTATTTTTCATTACAAGCAAATATTAAGATAAAATGAAGTTTTTTGAAACAGTTACAGGTTTGAGTAGCATCTTTATGTCACTAAGAAAAAAGAAAAAAATAAAGAAATGATAAGTTAACGATGATCTCAAACCATATAAGAATGTGGACAAATAGCACATTTTATTGTTTATACCTCAAAGAACCAGTTTTATTATTAGCAAGAAACTTTCTCATTTCAGGAAGTTTTGAAAATGTCAAAGGGTTTCTCTTTCAGCCAATAGGCCCATTACATTAAAAAAAAATTTTTTTATCTTTTCTGTAAAACGTTTTATTTCAAATATATTGCAGATCTGAAAATTGCAATGCTCCATAATATCCTTCTTTTACAGTTATTAGCCATCATCTCTAATCTGAAAACAGAGGCTGTACAGATAAAGTAGGACTATAGTAAAAAAAAAATCTCTTTTAAAAAAGTGAACCATTTACAATTAAATAACTACATGTATTTAAATTACATTTTTAATTCATTTATCACAGCATTATGCTAGACAAGAAATTTCGCTCTGAAATTATAGCCTCTGGAGAGACAATCAATTTCCCTCCCACAAACAGATATAAGACATTGTTGAAGCAACGATGTGTGCAGGTAGATTCTCTCTTGGCTTTAAATTTATTTTAGCAATTTTATAGTCTCATTATCATATGCTTCTAAATGTAAAGGTCATTCTACTTTTGTGAAATATAGTATAAATACTGATAGGCTACATACTGAATTCAGTCATTATTTATTTATCATAACAAAGAATGTTTGTTAAGAGTAGTTAATGTTTTTGAAAAACAATAAAGAAAATCCTCAAGCTGTTTAAAGAGTTGAAACACTCGAGCTGTTTAAAGAGTTGAAACATGACGAACTTAATTGAGAGCTAGAGGAAACTACATTGTTCAAATGGATAATATGTAATATACTTTTAATACATATGGAGGCTTTTCAGTGACTATCAGATTCTGTCTTTAACTTTTCATTTAATGCATGTATAAGAACCTTTGGTGGTGATACTGGCTGTCATCTTGGCAATATTCAATACCTGCCAAAAAATCCTTTCAGTTTCAGACAAACCCTACAACAGACAAAAATCAAAGGGGATGGGAGTTTGGCTGAACATTCAGGCTCATTTTAAAATACTGTCCAAATCATATATAAAAAAAACATTGCTACTTTTATCGTCAACATTGATGCAAAAGCCCTGTTATTGATTTGGTGATTTATTATTTTCAGCTACTTGGGAGAACGATTGATCTCAATCGATTGATCAGCTCCTCGGTTAATATTGCTCTGCAGAAAGCCTTAGACATTGCCATTTGTCGCTTTGAGGCTGGAGACATCACTGGTATTGTGGTATGAAACATTTTTATCATATTTACAATTTCTTTTTCAGTAACAAATAATCTAGTTCAACAGAGAAAGTTCTCAATGTCATTTAAGGTAGAGTCTTAATCTGTTGATTTTAAGAAGAATTAGTTAAAGTCATTGAGAGCCACAAACTTAAAGTTTTGACATTGTCCTAAATTTTGTTATTTTGAATTGTCAAATCAGACATTCATGTATTCAAACAATCATTTAAATATTCTGAGAAATACATCTTCGAACGAAATGCCTGATTTTTTTTTTTTTAGGAGAACTGAAACTTTCCTCATACAGAGGGTTTTAATTGTCCATAAATTATTTTACAATCATATTCTTTTTCTGTTTTTTTTTTGTTTTGTTTTTTATAAATAAAATTTTTTTTTGGATTTGGTTGATTCCATACATTATTCTATTATGATTTTTCAGGAATTAGAAGGGCTCATTGAATTGAATCGATTGGCTCACAAATTGATGTCAAAATACTTGCTGCTCAATTCTTTTGATGCAATGCTGAAAGAAGCCAACCGCAATGTTAAAAGTCCTTATGGAAGAATAACCTTGCATGTGTTCTGGGAAATCAATACTCAGCTGCTGCCAAATTACTGCTATAATGCTTCTTCCAACAGGTCAGTTTGCAAAAGAAATCAAAGTGTTCTTGTTTCTTTTTAGTTTTAGTTCTTTCAAAGCCTTCAGATTCACTGCATAAATTCAAAACCCTCAGGATGAATGGATATATAAAAAAAACAACCCAACCCCAACACAGATAAATATTCTTTGATTTGTTTTCTTTTCAACTCTAATCCTTGTAACTAGTGAAAATATAATTAAAACAACTTTATAATGATACATATTTGTCATAATTTTATTGCAGAGTTCAGTATAATTTCCTCTTTACTTCATTTGTTGATAAGGTTTGTGAAAACAACTTACAGTCTTCAAAAGGAAGCAAAAAGAGAAAAAGCTCCCAACCTAGCTGCTTACTATATCTGGGGCACAAAGGTATGAGCAATTTATATTATGTGGGCTCTGCTAAAGGAATATTATTGTGCAGCATTTGATGGCCACCCTGCAGTTGTTGTTTTTCTTAAGTCCATCAGCACCTTTCAATAACCCTTTCATTCATCGTTACCCCCGACACCTACCTCCTCCTTCCCCATACCTCTAACTTTTCTTTAGTGGTCAACATTCCTGCCAAACTCACGGTGCAACTTTGCTTTGGGTTTTTTTTTTGGGGGGGGAGGGTTTTCAAATTTTTTTTGGTTATTCTAATACAAAGCTAAGGAAAAAATACAAGTAAAAAGTAACATATAAATGACTATATAAAATAAAAAAAATCAATGAGCCGGTGATTCATTATTTGAGTGTACACTGACTTCTGCATATTATAAAGTGACTGTCTTAACTTTTTGTTTACTGGTGGAGTTCATGTAAGCCTGAAAGTGAATTTTTTTTTTTTTGTATATATAATTTACATATAAATGTTTCATTTATTGCAATATCCAGAAATAATTATTCTCTCTAACAGCGCCTAAACCACAGCTTCAGCACCATCTACAGTTTATACTCAGGATTCTTTGGTCCTCCCCATTTCCAAGCAATATGCCGATTGCTGGGATACATTGGGATCGCTATTGTTATTGAACAATTGCTCAAAGCAGTTGAAAGCATTGTAAGTGTTGAAATGACTTCACTCATTTTTATAATCTCAACACATTTTGAATCTTATTCAACATGTATGAATATTCCAAAATGTATGCTCCATCCATTCCTTCTTTTTAAATTATTTGTGCATTGTACTTTTATTTAAATTTTCTTTTACATTTTCAGTTTCTGTTTGTTGTTTCTTTTCTTTATTTCTTTTTTTTTCTTTTAAAACAGATATCCGAAGAAGCTGCTCAGTATGTGAGGACTTTAATGAAGGTTATGCCTGAATCAATGAAACCACCATCATCCGGTTGTGGATCACCAGGTACTTGTAATTCAATGGAGAGCAACAAATTTTATTACTTGCATTCATTGTTTAATTGATAGACAGCAATCCCTAACACCTTGAGGTCTCATGTCTGAAGCCTGACTGTTAAAAGAGTGGAGTTATTCAAAAAAGAAAAAAAGAAAAACGTCTTCGTAAGAAATTAGTTTCTTCACACAATCAGGTGTGTCATAAGGCCTTGACTACAAGCAGTATGATAGAATGACACACCTGTACACATGTATTGACTATTGCTCTGAGTTGAGGAGTTGGGACTTTGTCAAGCCCAATCTGGTGGATCTCCCCCCCCCCCTCTTTCT
>JBCHJU010000026.1:0-12422 GCA_039654505.1 Plocamopherus imperialis | reverse complement strand
TTTGTACAGGTGCCACCATAAGAAATTTTCATCTCTCTGTTACCTCTGGCAAAATTGCTACAACTTGAGTTTATTGACAGAGGCTTTACCGAGGAAACATCTGTCACCCAGGTGTTCTTATGTCCGATGTTGCGTTCTTATAACCGATAGAAATAAATAGGAAAGAATTCTGCGAGGCAGAAAATCGTTCTTATAACCGATGTGTTCTTATAAGTGGTGAGCACTGTATATGTGTATAAAAATTACACATAATATTCTTGCAATATACATATTATTATTGATAACGCAAACTTCAAATATTTCCTAACCAAGCTAAAAATTCTGGAATATTTTTTTTTTAAGATCCTAACAATCCTAACAAAGAATTATTAAGATATGTGGCTTTTCAATAACACTAGGATTTTCTAAAGAAATAACATTACAATTTAACCCATCATTGTTGTGCTGAGGTACTTTAACACTTCGTCTCTTATGCAATACATGTAGTAGGGATACTAACATTTTTGTTCATGAGGTCAAATGCCATTGCTTTTAGATATTTCCATGTTGCCTTTACACGAAATGTTAGAGTTCTCTACTAAAATAACCACCATACAAATTTGAGTGTCGACAACTTCAGTGTCATCAGAATATTTAATTGAGAAGTTACTGTTGGAACCTGTTGCAGTCAATTTCATTAAAAGTAAACACAAAATAGGGGAAAGGTTTGCTCCTTGAGGTTAGTCATTAGAGGTGATAACAGAACTCAGAAATATTTCCTTAAATCAGACATACAATTTTCTTCTTTTCACTAAGAATCCAGGAAATCAGTCAAAAAATGATTAAATTCCACCCCCATCCCCCACCTAATTACCTGCGTGTCTCTTATGTTGTCAATGTGGATGTACAAAAAGTTTGGACAACTCTTGGAGGAGCAAACCAGGTTGATGATTTTCAATTTATTGCGATCTTCATCACCACTTTCCCAAAATGTCTCAGTGGAATTGTCTTGAAGAGAAAAAAAAAAAAAAAGGATAGGGGCAAGGGATGAGTGAATACAAAGAGATGATAGAACAGCTATGACATTTATAAATGTACATAATACAATAACTTTATCATTCTTTTCAGTACAACAGGCTTCCATTTCTCTGTGTCAACTACTTAAAGTGCGGCGACCAGATTTTATTTTCCACTGTCTCGGCTTGTAAGTTCCCAAGGATCACTCCCTCTTCCTCATTTCCCATAAAAAGAGAAACACGGAACAGTACTGCATACCCCTCACTCCCCCAACCCCCTTTCCTTAACCCCCACAAAACTCCATACATATACTCTTTAAAAAAAAAAAAAAAGGAGATTGACAACAAAAGACAAAAAAGAAAGAAAAAAAAAAGAAAAAAAAAGAAAGAAAAGGCCAAAATATATGATGACAAGAAAATACAAGGAGGTGAGGGGGGGGGGTGTAGTCTTAGTCTTAAGAACAGCTGACAAACTCAGTAAGCTGAGTATTCTTATCAACACACTTAAAGTAATTCTCTCTAGTATTTTGAAATTAGTGTTGTACACTTAAGTTTCTGCTTGAAATCTTTTCTATCTTTAATGGATTTTATATTGGTTGGAAGTCAATTCTGAAATCTGAATGTTATTAGGGAAATATGAATACAAGCAACTATCTGCATTTGAAGAAGGCACTGTGAATCTTTGAGCACCGGATCTAGTGTTGACAATTTTTCATATTGAATACCTCAAGTGGTAATACCATTGCTGGTCCATTAATTTGTAAGGGTTGGACAGAAAATGTTTTTACCTGTGAGACTTCCAATCATGGCCTGACGGCTAGAAGCCCTTATGTCTGCATTGGCAGTCAAGTCCTTCATGAGAGACACTTTATGGGATACCTGCAACGAAATGAAACAGCAATGACATGAGAGAAAAACCAAACAAGTCATGACTGCCATATTTTACCCCTTGTTGGTAAAGGAAAGGCCAAGATGGGGGGAGGGGTCATGCCCCCCCCCCCCCCCCACACCCTCTTTCTCTCCCATCCACCCACCATTCTTCCTACCAAATTCATAAACTGTTATTAGCATCACAATGACACAACATAACTTGTGGCCCGTTGAGTTAGATTGCATTTTCATGCTGTCATACACTATATATATAAATATTTTTTTAAGAAATTGTTTTATATAAAAGCCCTGAATAATTGGAGGCATCAACAAAGACGTCCCTGGAGATCTAAGGAGACTTTTTAATACAGAGTAAAATTTTTCACCACATTAAACTCAAGAAATATAGTTATCTTTACTCCACACTTTGATGGCTACATATATTATGTGAAACATGATAAGAGGACCCTCAGAAAAAAACCCAAACCCAACAACAAGGAACCCTCTCTTTATTGAACAGCTACAAAACTGTAGAGTTTATTTAGCACATATTGCTTAAAAGTGTGTTTACTGCATTTTACAGGGATTCACCTCTGCCTTTCTGCATACCAAAAAACCCACACTCACACAAAAAAAGCAAAAACAAAAACAAAACAAAAAACAACCAATCAAACAAAAACAAAACCAACAACCTCAATTAACACAAGAACCTCAACAAAAAACAAAAGATAAAAAGCAAAACATAAAAAACAAACAAACAATGCCCCCCCCCACCCCTCCCAACCCCCTAAAAAAACACCCCTAGAACAGCAGCCAACAAGATCTTCCACAGATTATGGTTGGGTAAATTTATTTAAAATGCACTCATACTGCCTCGTGTAAGGTGAGAAAATACTTGTGAAGCATTTGTCCCAAGGATTCAAACAACCAGGATCCTCAGAAATGTGCAGGCTTCAAGTGCAAACTAAGTCAAAATTGATACATTCCCCCAAAGATTCAAACAACATGGGATCCTCAGAAATGTGCAGGCTTCAAGTGCCTACCAAGTAGAAAATGATATCACACAGTTAGACTATACTTCAAGAAACTGCCCTTTAGAAAGAAAACATGTGCTTCATTTTAACTCAACACGATACTGAGAAACATAACTGATCTTGTCAATGAGAAATGGATGGGTAGGGTTGCTCTGGGAGAAAGAGATAAAAAATAGAAGTATTGGGGAAAGGCCATAGGATGCCGTGGTGTGTGTGATAAAAAAAAAAGTAGTCCTTTCAAGTCTTTCAGCTTATGGGGCTGGAGTGTATCACAGTTTCCGTAGCATGAAATGGACAGTGACAGATTAGATCTGCCACTTTCTGAATAGGATGCTAGTCTATTGCAGAATACTTTCCCAGCAGAAGCTGTACCCATTTTCCCCTGGGTCGACTAAAGCAAAAAGGGTACATTTTCTTGCTAAAGGAAAAAATGACCATATGGTGGTTTGAACCAGTGACCTCCCGGTCAGTAGCCCAATGCTCTACCACAGAGTCACTATGCCCCACGGTTTGTGTGATAAGTCCATTGTAATAAGTATGTGGGCGAGGTAATGAAAGGAGACTTGATTTCAATACTTCTTATTTCAATTATGACTGTTAGCCTTCACAGCAAATGACATTTTAAACATAACTTTATGAAGAAATAAAAACTGACACTGAAAAGACTACACACACAAGCCCCCGCAAACGCACTTACACACACAAGCCCACACATACGCTTACATAGACAAACACACAAAACATTTACTATGGAGGAGAATGATACAGACAAGGTCAGTAACATTGAATAAAGAAGATAAAAACACACAAAGTGATCAGAAAAACACATCATCAATTCAATTAAGTGTCATTGTGCACATTTCGTCTATTTTTAAAACTCAACCCCCCCCCTGACAATGCATTCTTCAAGCTGTCATATTGAAAATTATCTTTACTTTGCTCTCTTTTCTCTTTCTCACTTCTTTTTAACTTTAAATATCAGGATAATTTTCGGTTATCAAATTTTTTCCCATTCAATTCTGATTATGTATTTTTGTCTGCAAATTAAAGGCCTTTTTTCTTTCATTTTTTCTTTATATTTTCTCTCATTCTAACCCCTGGTTTATTCTTCTCTTAATGCTTCCTTCCTACAAATACAAATTTTGCTGCATGAGCTTTAATTGCTTGAATGATACTGACATAAAGTAAGTATTCCTTGCAATCCGATCCCCAAACTCACAAAGTCCTTGAGCAGCCTATATGTATTCTTACTGCTAACACCAATGATGATTTAAAAATATATATACAGACTTTTAAAATATAATATACTGTTGATTATCTGGTTAATGGGTGACACAAAAATGACAACATAATGCCATATACTTCATTTAAAGTGTTAGGCAGTGATGGAGAAGTATAAATGAGGTTTTATCGCTACATTATAATCGAAAATGGTCAAGCCAAAAATTGTAACTAGATGAATGAAGCGTAATACTATATTAATAATTCAGCTTTCATATTTTGTTGGGAAAGGATATTTTGAATTATATATGAAGAAAATCAGGAAAGGAAAATCATCTACAGAATATTTATTTTACTTTTACACAATGATTACACTGGGTTGTAGCAGAGAAGATGAACTCGAGATTATTTGCTGCAGAAATTGTAGAAATGATGAATAAAATTTGTTGTGATGAGGATTTGGGGACTTATTGAAATAATTGTTAAGGAAAAGTCACACATAAAAAATACAACAACACGCAAGTCAAAGGGAGGTTTTCATATTTGGAAGAAAAACAACAAACGACAAAAAAGCAATTCCATACTTCCACGTCGTTGAGCATGGAATGATGATAAACTAGTGGTACACCATGTCAATAAAGCGGGTGATGTAAATCTTAATAATCAGAATTAAAACACGTAAGGAGAAAAAGCACAGCAACTCACCCTATCACACAAAGACAACGATCTTTGCATCTACAATAAGAAAACATATAAAAGGGTCAGAGAGGGAGGGAAAAAATATAACATGAAAAAAAACCCCAACAGATACCTGTATTCCCTTACATTAAAAAAACCCAAACCAAAACAAACAAGAAAAAAAAACAAGGGAGGGGACAAAAACCAAAACCCATTCCCACAACAAGGAAAAATAAGATCCAACAATAAAATTAGGCATTATGCAATTAAGCAGCCATCGTTAATGGAAATTCTAAAATGTGATGGTTAAGTTGTAAGGGAAAAATTACAGCATGCAACTTTGCTGTTCAGGATCTTTCTCTTTAAAAAAAAGTCACCAGTCAGAGGTCACAATTCAGCCTACACCTTAATATGGCATACAAAGGGCTTCCTGTTCTAATTCTGATTCACTTTCCTTTGATAAAGAGTCATAATTCATATATCTTATACACACTTATCCGGATATTTGTGCTTGATATTATTTGTAAAAGATTTTAAACAATGTCATAATAATTACAAAATGCTGAACTATAATTTGGCGGGGGTTTTTTGGATGACAGAAGAAAAATGATTGTTTCTAAGGTTGCATGAATTGTTCAGTTTCTGGATGGAATCATCCTCCATGTTTTTGTTGAAGTAAAAAAACACTTTTTGTTGTTACTGGGAATGTCATAATTTACAATATAATGATGCTTGATTAACTCCATTTATTGTTCAAAGAAAGCCTGAAATGCAGTGGCGAAAGGGAAGCAACTATCCAGAAGATTCAGGTTCCAGAGAAGCAAGTGAGTAAGGAACGAAGAGGCAGACGAGAGACGGGTGAGAGAGGGAGAGGAGAGAGAGAGGAGGAGAGAGAGAGAGAGAGAGAGAGAGAAAGAGAGAGAGAGAGAGAGAGAGAGAGAGACAGACAGACAGACAGACAGACAAACAGACAGACAGACAAACAGACAGACAGAGACACACAGAGAGATGGTTTAAGTGTAGATTATTAAAGTTTCATCAAAATAATGTTTCATTTAGAGTTAACAAAATTTCTCAGTCCCATATTGTTGAATTTTTACCAGATTCTACAATACTACATGAAATCAAAGCAATAATTGTGAGTAAAATATATATACATACATATTTTTAGACTGAAATCAAATTGAATAAGAGCCCAGTTGTAGAGCAGTGAAGGGTCTTAATGTTCTCGTTCCCAATATAAATGTTTTTTGGGTTTTTTTTAGAATTAGCTTAACTTTGAACCCCCATTGACTGGGTTCATGGATTTACAAATGCCTCCTTGTCAATCAAAGAAAGGTCAAGTACTCATTAGACTAAAAGTTTTAACCATTGAAGTTTCATGAGCTAAACTCATTTTCAGTAAGCAATAATGTCAGAATAGTACTGAATCCAAAGTCTTTTGTTATCAATAGTAGAGATAGTTTTCATTTCAAGTAAGAGCAAGAACCATGTGAATCAAGAGTCACAACATATGTTATTTGAGACACTGCCATTGGAATGAGTCATATGTAAAGTGATGATGTAAAATTCTATAATGATACATTATGTGGTATTGAGCATTACAGATTATTCAAAGTGAAATTTTCAAGAGATGTATTTTATAGAGGAGACTTCCACCTCTTTATAGATTGGCATCATTCAGTTTTCGAAATGATTTTTAATGAAAATAGATGGAAGTAGTAAAATCTGTCTTTCCGCATCTAAAAACAACCAACCAAGCTTATGGTTACATATGTCATTTCATAAGGTGTCCTGCAAGAATGTAAACTCTCAATTCCATCAAACAGGAATGGGGCATAACATATATGCATAAAATATATAAATGTACACTGAAACCCATTATAAGTCTGCCATTGAGATATAAATGTTTACAGTGGATTAAATATAGTTGTAATGTTTAATCATTAATTCACTTTTATTCGCAGTAAAAGTGAAATAATAAATATTTCTGTCTAAAAAAATTATTGCATAAAATTAAAATAACACATGAAGCAATTTTCAATCAATATTACAATGTACCTCTTTATAAAATTCATCTCTTTTTCCATTTCCAAATAAATTTTCAATGTGAGAAGATGACTATGAAAAGATTTCTTTTAATGAGTCAATACAATGAATTAATTCTATACAAAATGCCTTTAAAATTTGAATCATAGAGAAGGCACTAGAAGGTATGGCCGGGAAATTCTTTCTGAATAGACAGGAAGCAATTATTGATGCTGGTCTCAATTATTGTAAGGTCTCCCCAAAAAGTAATAAGCACCTTGCAAGCATAATCCCCAATCAAGCTAGGAATTCTCCCTTCACCAACAGCAGGAGATTAGGAGAGCATGCATGAGACTGAATTATATCCACATTCTACTCCATTCAAATGAAACTGAAAACAAGCATGTGTTTGAATTTTGCATTTTAGGAAACTTGAAATTTCAAGAGGGCGGCTAAAAACAATCTCTTTTACTGTGCCACAGCCTTAAATACATATAATATATGTGTTCATGTATATATAAACATGTGTGTCAAGAGAAATTATTTAAAACTCTAGGAAGGCTCTACTCCCATACCAAGCTTGTGGAACTTACAAGTCATCAACAGCAACTGATCAACTCCTTTAAATCAGCTGAAAAAAGAATCTTTTAACCACTGGAGAGAAAGACTGAAGGTTGTCAAGTACATCACACTTTACTCGGTGAACAGGAAGAGAAAATCCAAATGGCACAGGATATCAACACTAAACTAATATAAAAATATTACATTGAGTTACTTTAGACGCGGTGACAACACTTGGGCAAGTTTGTCAGTTATTTTGAAGACTAATAAGATAGAATACGATTATAACAGGTACGCAATAGCCATGGTATTATTTCAATACATGGGCCATGAAACCTACAAGACAGCAAAGCACCCAGATTGATCCATCTGTAAACTTATATATATATAATATCAGCACAAACACAGCAAAAAATATATTTTTAAAATACAGCCCCGCACCTCCCCGACCAAAAAGAAAAAAAAAAAAACAAAACAAAAAAAAAAACACAAACTACTGACTTGGTACATGTATTGGATTTTACTGAACAGTACAAGATAAAAGTTATTAAGTAGAAGAAGATTTAAATAGATCAAGTGTTAACAGAACAATAATACAATAACATTGTCAGGAATCTGAGCTACAACATGTTAATGCAGGAAAAGTGACAGCAACGAAGAAATTTGGTATGGTTCAAGGCTAGTTTTCCTGTTTATAATAAAAGACAGTGCCTCTTTTTGGTTTATTTGATTTTTTTGTGTTCTTTCTTTGTAACTCTTTTGGTTCTTCATGGATAGAGATTGTGGTGACCTGTTTTATTTTATTTTTATTTTTTTAATCAGCTAAGGAACAAGTATTTGTTTTCTACATCCTCTTTGTTAACTGTCAAAATGCTAGATTATTATATATGATTCGGCTGATACATTCTAAATTAACTTACAATACCTAGGACAGTTATTGCCTATTACTTGTACATTGTCCCTCTTTAACTATAAGGCCTGGCAGTATGACAAACAAAATAAATGCCACATTTTTTCACATGGACAAAATGTGGAGAAAAGATGACAAAACAACTGGAGAAGAAAATGACTAGATCTATGACTCAGAACAATTCCGAAGTGTAAAGTTCCAATATTTTACTACTTACTACAAAGCAAGAAGTTTTATTTTTTCCTTATTGACCAATATCATTGATGATGGCTATTGAAGAGTTGATGACAAAGTAAAAAAAAAAAAGAGCCATCAGAAGTGACTGAGATTTAAAAGTTGCACTTGCAAACAAAATGCAAAGCAAATATCTTCCGAGAAGTAGAGCAAACAGAGCTCGAACCATGTAGAAAGATAACTTTTGCAATAAGGGTCGCAAAAGATACTATTTTTTTTAGTTGCATATTTCTTGATCTCTGAAGGGATATTTGTCATTTGGTTTTTTGACCGAAAACAGTACGTCAGCCACTTTATTCAAGTCCAATTCAAACTAAACGTAAATGCAAATCTCTATGATAAAATCAATCAATTCATCCTAAATATAGGCCTACTAAAAAAGTAAAAATGAAAATGGTGAACAGCTACAAATGTGAGACATAACATCAGCTTGCAGAAAAACAAGATAAATCTGTCGCCTTAACTAAGAAATAAAGAAGGTAAGAAAAAGAACAACATAGTGTTGGAAATTTAAGTTAAGGAGCCAATCACTCACCTAAATTCTGATCAGTTTAAAATAAAAAATTCAAGCTTACATATATAGAAACATGAAAGAAGAAGTTTTCAGTGCAACATGACTTAATTGACAGAAGCCATTAAAAAACTTACCTAGTTCATATATAAAAAAAAAAAAATACTCATACTCATAACATATCTCATGATAAACACTAATCAATAATAGTGAGCTAAACAGCAATATACCTAAGGATTAGATTCAAAGGACACTGTCTAAGACTAAGAAGTCAACATTTGTTTGATCCTACATTAAGTAATAGTGTGGGAATCAAGTTATGGAAATAGATACCAATGAAGACCATTTATCACACACCGTACTTTAAACAACTTAAGGAAGACACCAGACTCCCAAGAGATATGGTGTTGATGCCAACTTTGATGGGGAACATAACCTCATGGAGAAATGCCCCAGCAACATCCAACAAAGGTTGCTGGAGGAAGAAAATAAGTAGGTCTACTCCAGCAATTCAATCTAGTAACAGTACGGAGTCTGTATGGTAGCACTGAGATGTTTTTACAGCACCTTCTAGGATTCAATAAGACAGCAGTATTGGATCTTTGGTTCACGTACATGGAAGAACTGGGATGTTTTTCTCCTGAAACTCAATACAACAGCAGTATCTGATCTATAATGTAGCATAGAGTGGTTTTGATCCTCCTAAAAGTCAGTATAACAACAGAATCTTAGCTTTGTCGAGGAACTTTATTTTGCTTGGTGTTTATTTAGTGATATTTTAACAGCAGTACATGTACTCAGCTCATAGACTGGACATCGATTCTAGCTTCATCCTTGAAGAATCAGTCAGTCTTTGATCCACTGTCTCTCATGTCAAAGGATCACCAGATACCAAAACAGCTTGTTCCTGACAGTTTCAAGCAACATCAAAGGTCATCACTAAAATGGCTTGTTTCCATCAGCTTCCAGCAATGTCAAAAGATGCGAGCTCATATATCAAGTATTTTGCCTTTGGTGCATTTTTAGAGCAGCTATGGTGTATTATCCCATTGTTAATAATCCGCTTATTTCAACCTTCTTATGTCTTGTCACTATTTCTTTGTTTGCAGTGGTAGAATCATCAAAAATGTCACAAAAGATGTCATGAAACAAGGTAAATTTATCTCAATACAGTCCTTGAAAAATGTGAGAAAAAAGTACAAGCTCAGACTCAGAGTAAAAAAACAGAATCATTTGACTGGAACTATGATTTTTGAAGCATGCCATATAGTGAATTACGGCTCAGAAGAAATCTAACCTTCTATCACGAAATCAATTTCATGTGTTGAGGAAAAGATAAAAATAAGAATAGACTCCTCCCCACTTTAATCGCCCACCCTATCATTTTTAAAAACAAATATATAAAAATATAATTAATGTAAAATTCAAATGCATGAGAAGTGAATTTTCAGAAAGTGATGAGAAGTTTTTTTTACGAAATAAGTAATTGAACACATAAACTACACATACACACACAAACACATACATATACACATATTACATGTATCCTTTCTTTAAAAAATTTGATGCTCATTGTGGGCTCCCTTGCCGTAATTTTTGTGCATCATAGCAGATCTACTCAGTCACTTGAAAATTAAAAAAATTATTTTTTAGAAAATATTAATCAGAGCAGGGACAAGAGCCCCCATCATAAAAAAAAAAAAAAAAAAAAAAAATAGCATGGCCCTCTCAAATCAAAATAAGATTTTTAAGATGAAATTTATTCCAATGACCTCTCCTCTTTGCAAGCTAAACTTTGCTAAACAAAAACAAAAAAATAGCCATGGGCTTTCACAGCACAAGATCAGAACAGGTCCTTTCATCTTGTTTTTGTTTTATCTGAGACAGTGAGTGTACATGCCGTTGTATTGACAATTTTAAGTCCTGTTTTAGCAAATTTGGCTAAGACAGTTTTTTCTTCCCATAAATGTGTGAATTGAAACATGCCCCATAATAAAAACAAATTAATTCTTAAATCAAAATAAAGTAAAGAAATAGGATGAAAACAGAAGCATATAAAATAACTGTTACCATCATATTCTCTCACTCTCAACAATTACCCCCCAAAATTACGTGAAATACTATGCTAAAAATGTTACTTTTACTGAAGCGATTTAAAGCAAAGAGCAAAGGAATATAGCAAGCAAGCGATATCATAACTGGGTACACACAATCAGATTAACTTGGACGGTTGAGTTGAAAATATGTTCTGCAGGGTTTGGCCTAAAAGAAGAAGTCACGAAATGAAGTTGAATATCTCACATAGAAGGCACAATGACATTAAGACCTGAAAATCTTATTTCAGGTTTCATGCATCAAAAGTCTACCTTAGCAGGAAATGATAAGGGTGGAAAGCCACACTTGGCCAGCAGCTGCCAATGGTCAATAGGAATCAAGTCAGAAAAGAATGCAAAGGAAGGGGAAACGTTACCTCAAATTTATAACTTATATACAAGTTTATACATCTAAAATTTGGACATACCCAAAATGTACATGCCCTTCATATATGACCAAATGAATGCCTTACTAAATGAAAAAAAAAGAGCAAATGGTTTATTGGGTGAAAATGGAACAAGAAAATGCACATATTTCACCGGATTAAAATGGGTATAGAAGGGCATATACCTGACTAGATGAAACTGGAAACAGATGAACGCATAAATGAAGTGAAAATGACAAAATAAGAGCATATAGATAACAAAATGAAAAACTGCAAAGTTGATTGAGTGAAAAGAGGAAAAATAACTGAAAAGTGCATGGCACGTAGATTACCCAACAAAAATAAAAGAGCGCATAGTTAACTGAGTGAAAAATGGAAACAGAAGAAAACAAAGTTGACTAATTGAAAAAGAAAGGGAAAGAGCACCCAGTTTATTGAATGGTAATGGAAGATGAGGAACACTTTAGTTTATGAAAAGGGAAGAGCTGACAGCTGTTAAGTGGAACAAGGAGAGGGTTTACATTTACGCCAGGTGTCAAAAAGAAATGACTGGTCACTCACTGGTGGATGATAGAGTGGATTCAGAAAAGGGAAGAAATGAAAATTGCTTCAGTTAAGAGGAAAGAGCTGACAGTTGTCTGAGTGAAATTATAAACATTGACAATTGATTCAGATAAAATGACATAGGAAAACCATAATTGATTCAGAGCAACAGAAAGAGCAGACAGTTGACTTAATTGAATGATATTGAAATAGCCGAGTGAAATAGGAAAAGTGACTAAATATTGATGGAATGAGAAAACTGAGACCAGATTCTAAAGGAAATGGAAAAACTGATAAATCATAAGTCATTACAAGAAATGGTAAAACAGAGTCATTTAAGAGAGGGGGGGAGGAGGAG
>JBCHJU010000025.1:0-18487 GCA_039654505.1 Plocamopherus imperialis | reverse complement strand
AGAGAGAGAGAGAGAGAGAGAGAGAGAGAGAGAGTGTGTGTGTGTGTGTGTGTTGTGGGTTGGAGAAAATACGAGGGAAATTGTGAATGAGATTGAATTGAGGGACTTGCAAAGAAACCCTGAGTCGGATGAATGGAAAGAAGGACAAAAACAGATAGCGGATGGATAATGTGTCCCAGGATTCTCCAGTGTAAAGAAACAGCTGCAAAAAACAAGATTCCGGCATGGGGAGAATTGTTCAGGAAACCGATGACATGGGTATTTACGAAGTTTAAAGTACGGACAGAAAGCCAGATCGAAGAAAGAGAACTTGAAGGATGGATCATACTGCTTGTACATGGCCTATACGCAAGCCAATATAATAATATTAACGAGGGATCCGGTACAAAAAGGCCAAGAGTGTGCTTTTCTTTCACTGTGCGTGTGTGTTTATCTTTGTGTGTGTTTGTGTGCAATTTGTTAGTGTGTGCGTGTGCGTCCGTGTGTAATATCGAGAGCGTAGTGTGCACATGTATCAGGAGTAGGAGGCTGTGTGTTTTAGACGCAGAATAGTATTTATTATACAGATAACAGAAGATGATGCGTTGGTTTCGTGTGGTTGGGGAGATCATAGCTTGGAGGTCACTAGGGGCTTGCCGCTATTGTTTTATTCTTTGTCAATCTCAAGTGTTGCCCCGGAAGGAATATGGAAGCGATGCTCCGCGCATTTCTACATGGCTAGAATGTACATGAAATTCTTCATGGGGGAGGGGGGGGGGCAGAAAAACCGGTGGGAAGCGGAAATAAAAACAGACGGAAGTAGAGGGTGTTGGAGGGGTGGTGGTTGTGTGTATGTGTTGGGGGGGGGAGGGGAGAGGGGATGAGAGACGATGGACACCCAAGAAGAGAAGGGGAGAACGTAAATCAGTCAAGGGGAAACGGTATGAACAAAGGGAAGATCACACGCCTGGGTTTGTCCAGACTCAAACCAGGTCTTTTTTCTTCCATTCAAAAAATAAGACGAAGTTCTCATTATTCTACTGTCTTCATGAGCATAATTTAATGGTTTCTTCACGATCTGGTTGTGATTCAATCCACGTAAGAATAAGAATATTGAGATTGGAATATGATCGGAAAGAAAGTAGGAGATTGACTGAATAATCATACCAGAGAACTAACCATTATTGCGTTACAAGATACGTCTATTGAGGAAGCTCCTTGTGAAGCCACACGTTTAGTATGTATCCAAATATCATTCTGTCTAACGTGGACATCCCTATGTACCACCTTCTTGTTAATATTGTTGACTTCATAATCCATGCATTAAATTATTTACAAACCAAGAAGAGCACGACATGGAGCAAATAACAAACTTCGTTGATTTTTATGAAGGTTACAAGCCGGCCATTCACCAGCCGCTGCCAAATGGTTCCGGAAACACCCGACACAAATCTCTGTGATCTTCGTGGACACGGTGGCGATACGTAACGCATTGCCTCTTGGTTTCAGATTCTGACGGTCGTAGTCTGATCAATAACGCGGCTTGATGTTGTGTTTACTACCATCTATCCATCTACCACCTAGCACCCATCCCCACCCAACCCCTCTACCTCAGACATGTCCCATCCAAATCCAGCCCCACGTCTGGCCTTTAGTATAACCGTGTCCCAGCCCCACGCCCTCCCTCTCCACACCACCCAACCCCTCATATCAGCACCTTGGAGGTTCATACCATCTACCCATCTACCAACTAGCACCCACCATCGCATCCCTCCATCTTCAATCTAAACCTACCCCCTGCCCCTTGTCTGGCCTTTATTATGACCATGTCACAGTCTCTCCACCACCCCCCCCCCTCCATCCCTTCCCGCTCCCCACCCAGCCAACCAACACCAGCACCTTGGAGGTACATCAGGGCACACAGGGCCAAACTTTGGCCCAAACTCCGACACTGACCAGAATAGGGCTTGTTGGACTGGTGCCGGTCAATATTTGATGAGGTGAAAACCGGTGGCTGTGGGTGGATGAGGTGCGGTGTGGACGAGGACATGGAGGGGGGGGGGTGGCTGGATAGGGGAGGAGGAGTCACAACGGAAGGGAAGGAGGAGGAAGGAAGGAAGGAAGGAAGGAGGGAAGGAGAGAAAGAAGGAAGGAGGGAGGGAATGAGAGAAGAAAGGACCGAAGAAAAGAGGGAAGGAGGGAAGACGGAAGGAAGGAAGGAGGAAGGGAACGAGAGAAGGAAGGACAGAATGGAAGAAGGAAGGACGGAAAGAATGCAGAGAGGACGGAGGGAAGGACTGGCGAAGAAAAGAATACGGCTCGGCAAAGCTCTGAGAGAATTTAAAATGAACCGAGAAACCTTGAGATTCGAAGGCAATAAAATTGAAACTGTGGGTGTGAAAATGAGAAGATGAAGAAGGGTTGGAAAAGAGAGGAAGTAAGGGGAAAAGAAAAGACTGTAGAGGAAGAAGAGAAAAGGGCGATGAGGAGAGAGGAGGAATGAGAAAAAGAAGAAATAAGAAACTGGAGCTGTCTTGGAGGGCTTCATAGAAACTACGTTGGTCAGCGAGTGACCTTGCAAGACACCACAGGGTATCGAAGCAGACTAGATAGAGACGACTGATAGAGATTCTAGTCTTACCGTTTCGAAATCGATTTCAGTTTAGGTCCGATACCCGAGTTATCGATCTGGCCGACGTAAACAATAGCAGTGCAGTAGGCAGTGAGCACATCTCATAATGGAATTACCAAGCTTCGACCTCTTTCGATGACGAGGTATGCATATAATATTATTTATTGTTACTAAACTATTGTAATTGTTGTTGTTGTTGTTGTTTTTGTTGTTGTTGTTTTTGTTGTTGTTGTTGTTATTTTCATTATTGTTGTCATAATTATATTATCATTATTACTATTATTATTATTATTATTATTATTATTATCATCATCATTATTATTATTATTACTTCTACTGTTGTTACTATTATTACTATTATTATCATAATTATTATGAGTATTAACATCATCATAAATATTGCTTTCCTTATTATTGTTATACCGACTATGTATGGACGAAATAAAAGAATGTTATCCAAATGAACTTCTGTAACGCAAATTTTAGATGGAGAACCACACAACAGCCAGCTAATAACCACGACATCATCATCAACAAACGCGGCTAGTTCAACATGGACAAAACGTTAACGTGCTATCTGCAAAAGGACAAAAGGCAGCAAAGGCAAAACAGTGACTTCCTGGAAAATGTATTCCGTATACTGCAACGATAACTAACAAATCGCTTTTTCTAGCTACATAATTTAATTTCTTCTCTATGAATTTTGAACTATTTTTACTTATACGCGCGTAATCTTTTTCCTAGATACAAAGTTGGTTTTTTTTTATTCTTTATTTTTAGAAGTTCCTTTTAAATAAACAAACGTATATTTTTTCCTAGCCACATAATTTCTTGTCCACTTTGATTTTATTATTATTTGACCAACCGAATTATTTACCTTTATCGACCTGCCGGCGAATGCATGATACACACAGCGAGCCAATAAAAGGGGCAGACAATTCATCTAATCCTGCCAGCAGTCGCGTCGCCTTCTTTCCTATCCTACTAAGACAAACAACCTTAATGTAAAGATGCCAAAAGGAAGAAGGTCGTCTTGCATAACGTTGCTAAGTAATGACTTCCGTTCGAGGTGGTGATGGATATGTCTAAAGAACTAAGCAGACTGTCATGGCGTCTGCAGGGATGGTATCCTGGGCCCGTTTCTCTAGTCCTGTTCTCATTTCTCCTGGGCTGATTCTATTAGGCTGTTGGCCCTTCTAGGTTCGTCCGCACCGTTCGGGGCTCTTACAGCAAATTGGTTTCCGTCACCAAATTACCCGATGCTAGTCTAGACACACAACAATTTGGACCGTGTTGTCTATCTTTGGAAGACTGTAATGAAAACTTGGAAACAGCCGTTCGATCAGTGGTTCTATCTGCTGTACACGGTGTTACAAAGAGTTGACTTATGACATAAAACTGAACGTTTCAGGCTCCTTTCCTAGAAGTCAATGATACTGTTGTTGACTTCCAGGAGAGCAAAAATTGCAGTTTTATTAACTTCTTACAACTGCAAATAATACTAGGAATAGTAAGAAAACTATGGTCCTCAGAGCATAAAAAACAAATACACAAACAAACAAAAAAAACAGAACAAACTGAGTGTATAAAATATTTTGAAACCTTCAAGTCTTGACAGTTTGCACTCACAAAGTATTTATTCCGTCCTAAATATTAAAAGAATATGACTTCAGGAAACCATTCTCTTTCACAATGTCATCATCATTGATTACGAAAAAAGAAAATAAAATAATTTAATGCACCGTGTGCACGGTGAATGTTGTTGGGCGTTTCCACATTGCATTTGCCAAATTATCGAAAGACGTGAAGGTACATTTTAAACGCAAACGTAACATTATTACAAATGCCATTAAAGTATAATTTATTGTTAAGAAATGCTCGCAAACACTATAATATATCACACTAATGCACTTGATGTTAAGTACAACATCTATGTAATTATTATGCGACAGTGAAAGTCGATGATAAACCTGTAATCATACTTGAACTCCAAGGAGGGAGCACGGAGCAATACCGATTCCCAATTAACGAGACCCGTATGTTACTTGATAATTTGTCCTACAACTTTCCTTACTCTATAACAGCCTATCATTAGGCACCAAAACGTGTTATCATCTACGAGGCACTCTATAAAAGCATGCGTTTTTAAATTATTGTAATTAAGGCACCCGCGTTCACACGCCTTTTCTTTTGAAGCATCGTTGTCGATAACGCCTCTCGCTTGCTCTCTTTTCGCTTAGGAGAAAGGAACTATGATTTGATGCGTAGGAATGTGAAGAAAGAGAATCCATACCCGTCCTCATCTCCAACCCTCTCCCTTCCCGGCCACCCCCCCCCCCCTCGCCCTACTCTCACGGCCATCCATGTCCAAGTCGCCGTCCCACGTTGCCCGCGTGACCGGACTTGACCTTGCCACAGTGTCCGACTTCATAATAATATGCATGGTGGGATGTGAGAAACACGTCTGCGCACAGATCTAACAGTAGGTTATTGGACTGGACGTCCAAACTGACAGACTGGCCACCCAACGCTGAACGGCACTGACTACTGGTGGCCAGCGACCTGAGCCTTCCTATCTCCTAGATAGGGTGGCTTAGCCAGGGACACAAACGCATGACCTCGACGTAGGCAGACAGACGGCCGGCTAGGCAGGCAGGCAGGCAGGCAGGCAGGTATCCAGCTAGTTAGCCAGACAGGTTTCCCTTCCCCGGCCGGAGCCGTTGATGAAGACACGAAGGAAAGTGCATCGGCAGTTGAACTTCCGGCCGGGAGAAGGAGAGGAGTCAAGTGGTCATCTGTGTTTACCATCTGCTTGCCAGCAGTCCCCGAAACACCAAAACATGAGACAGGTTCGCATGCCAGGAGCCAGATTAACATATGGGCTAATTCGAAGTTTTGAGTTGTGGAAATGTACGCCGTTCGTGGTGGCTGGGGTGGGTTGTATGGTTGATAGAGGGAATGAAATGGAATGACCGTGGTAAGGAAACATGCAGGCGATGCCGCATCCCGACGAACTGCGGGATAGGAAAGGAAACAACGGGCTGAAGAGTGTAAACAGAACTGGGCTAGACAGTGCAAGGCGTGGGGGCCGAGAAATGGATTTATGCTGACTGCTGATGGATGGATGGATGGATGGATGGATGGATGGATGGATGGATGGATGGATGGATGGATGGATGGATGGATAGATAGATATTGTTATTATGATTACATGTGTATTATTATTATTATTATTATTATTATTATTATTATTATTGTTATTATTATATTATTATCATCATCATCATCATTATTATTATTATTATTATTATTATTATTATTATTATTATCATTATTATTACTATCATTATTTTTCTTTAATTAAAATTATCATGTTTTAAAATATTTTTAGAATTGAAGTTTTATCATGTAATGTCTAAATTGTTCTAGTGGTGGGGAGCAAAAACAGGAAATGCATGACAATCAAATTTAGAATGTGTAGAGGAATGTACAACAATTTTTGTCATTAGATTTCAAGTCCGAGGAGGAATACATTATGTTTAAAGTTAAGATAAATATAGAGGGATGCCATGTTGATTTAGCATTTGATGGTAAAACAAGGGATATTGAATTTAATTCTTCCTCTAATTGATGGCCAAATCATTTTTTCAGTATCCAGTTTGGAATAAGGCATCCTGACACCAAAGTTGATATGACATTTGATTCTCACTTGGGCCAATCTCCTGACCGACTGACAGGCTCTTTGGGACTTGATTATCTCACAGCATACAGACAGAAAAAGAACATGGCTTTGTGGCTTGAAATTGACAACCTCAAGAAAGAAATCAAGCTGTTGGTAAGTGTGGGGGAAATTCTCAATGAACTAGGAACGACAACTAGGTTTAATATAATGAACAAACTCTATTAACAAAAGTAATAGTTCCACAGCTCTACTGTCCGTGCCAACACTGGCTCTCTTCTTTTCTTTCATTTCTTCTCACACACCCGTCCAACACACACTACCTGCAGCCTCTCTCGCCACCGCCAATTGGTCATCACGTCCAATCTACTCACTGGGGTTCTGACAGGGATATAACATTAATACAATTCTGTAACAGTAAGAAAAGGATTGAAAGAATTGATTTCTGGAGATTGCAAATGTTATGGACATTTCAGTACACATTTATATATTTGATGTGGTTACAGAAACGTAGAGATGTTTAACAATTTAACTTAATGTCTATTAAGATAAGATAAGATAAGACAGGGGTCACAGTTGTAAAAACACTTGGCTTAAACTGTGTATGCTGAAGCCAATTCTTTTGTATTTCTGCATGGTGTCTGGTTTAGTTCTCAATTGCAATAACCAATACTAATATAGCGTCAAACGGCTACCTTTTTGGCCCAAGTCAGACTGAGGCCAAAATGCAACTGACACACTGCTTGAGTCCTTATACCACAAGCTATTATAATTTATTGAATTTGATCAAATCCGCCAACACGTTTTCCTACAAATCCCAAAACAACATTTTTGCCTATGTTTTCTTGCAACTGTGAGACAGTTTTTATTGATTATCCCAGAACTTGCAAAAATGACTTAGGCCCAAAAGGTAGCCGCTTGACGATACATTGTAAATGCAACTAGGCCCCTAAAGGTTAAATTCAATAACACTGCCACTGCTATGGTTTCATGTAGGACAGTTTGGATATTTAAGAATTTACTGTTACAAATTCGATATGATATAGAATTTTCATAGATTGTGTCAGTTTGGATTAAGTTAAGGGAAGGAAGATGATAAAAAGACATGGATTTTGATTGGTTCGGAATGAATTGTTTTACATTATGAAATCTTCATTTAACCTTCATCAACCATGTTTTTCTTTTCTTTTCTTTTTTCTTTCAAATTTCCGTCTTTTTTTTTTTTCCTTATCTTTTTTTTTCTCTCTTTTTTCTTTCTTTCTTTCTTTCTCTTACTTATTTATTTGCATTTAATTATTACATTTTATATTCTCTTCAAAGAGTACCAATCCGTATAAGAATGTTGGAATCATTGGCACTGTTTTGGGTGAGGATCCTTTGAGACTAAAAGCTGTTACAATGGTTGATGATGAAGAAAAAATCCAAGCAATTCTGAATCTAGACAAAGGACTTAATAAACTGAATCTTAACATTGGTAAGTACATGAAATCTTTATCCACAAAGTTTTTTGTAGATTCTTTCCCTAATAATGGAATTTCATAAATTAGGTCAATTTCCCTAATTTAAATACATTGTAATGTTTATGAAAGTGACTTGCCACTGTCTTCTTTCGTCTTCTTTTGTTAGCTACTACTACATGGGATTCACCTAATTAAACACAAACACTTGAATTTCACGTCTCAAAGGACTTTCCTGTATATATAAACAATAATGGATAAAAATACATCAAGAACAAATTGCACACTTTTTGATGTTGAGTTTACAACTCAGTAGATAGTCTTAGTTTTATTTGCATTTGGGATGTAGACAAATAACATTAATTCTTATTTGAACATGGAGACGTTCAATGTTATAGGAATAAATAATGCAACAAAACAAAAACAACCTTAAAAATCAAATCCTGTCCCTGTTTACAAAGTGAAGACAAATGAATCACACGACAGCCAGTCCATCACATTAGATAACTTTAGATTTTGGAATGCTGCAATAAGAATGACATCTCTGACAGATAAAGCGCAGAAAATATATGTATGGAATGTCTTTACCTTAGAGTTGAGTAAAACAGCCTAGGCTATGAAATTTGATGCCCTTACTAATGGAAAGCTTTTTGTCTCAGTCTTTGTCTAAAAGAACTAAAACCAAACAAGTTTAAACTTTCCAGCCAAAAGTCACCAAGATCCATGTCATAATTACTATCTTTCTTATAATATTGAAACATGCTAGTCACTAAGTGACAGGATTAAACAAGAGTGTTAACTAAATAAAAAGAGCAGCAAGCAGACGAAAAGAGAGCTATTTACAATGGACTCAAATGGAATAAGGGAAAACTTCTGTCAGCTCTCTGTCATATGGTTCATTTCTGAACATTTTGAAATTCGTGCTCAAGACATGGATGATAATCAGTTCAACAAAGTTATCAGATAGTGTGATGGCTTCTTTTTCTTTTGCAGAAAATTCAGAAAACAGTGCTATGGAAATGACAGTTTTTGGTATGAATGATTCAACTGTTCAAATTGACGTTCGACACAATGCCGCTGATGATGAATTTTATGAAGATGCACGTCTTGTCATGCACCATGCTTCATCTCGTATGATGCTCGCAAACCTTAACTGGAGACCAGAAACTCTTAAAGAAACCCAAGATATGCTTATCCAAGTTATTAATCAAGAAAGGGATGACTTGAAGAAACTGCTGTCAGATATATCTGTTGATGTGGAAAAAGAGGTACACATTTCTTTGATTTTGGTTCATCTATATCTATGTCTATAAATGTATGTAGGATGCACAAACATGTCTGATCACCCACTCGGGTTGCCACGCCCAAATCCATCCGACTGCACATCATGTACAATAAGATTGTCTTTGATAAAACAAGTGCGTTAAACATGAGGTTTGCACTTGGATTGCTCTGAGGTAGAGACTGCAGCACTGTATTTTGATAAAGTATATTTGAGTATTCCTTTAAAAAACATTTACATTAAAATGAAAATATTTTATTCTTTCATTCTGTATGAGTTTATAAAATTTGTTAAGTAGGTTTCATGACTCATATTTATTCTTTAAAGATCATTCGCAAGTACAGGAGCATAACATCAGCCTTGGCTGAAGATTCTAGACCCCTGATTGACTTTGTAAAGGGAGAAATGGAAATAATTGCCCAGCAAGCAGACACATACCAGGACAGATGGAGGACAAGTGTTGAAAACAATGATCTTTACCTGGGCAACCTGAGCAACATTGCCAAGGAGGCTTTTGGAGATGTCAAGTAAGTCACAGGAATTCTATACTAGGATTCATCCAATAGAAATAAAGTCTGTTTTAATTAAAATCTATATTTTAAAAACAAACACTCCAGTTTTTAATCTTTATCACCTTCACCCACATATTTATACGTACATGTAAACAATAACACTACATGTATATATATATAGGGTGAGCCAGAAAAAATGTGCCCAACTTTGAAGCTAATAACTTTTTTACCTGTTTCTTAATTAACGTCAAACTTGGCATGGATCTAGAAGAGTTCACATCTAAGTGTGATCCACATTTTCACAAAGTTCTGTCTAGATGTAATGAAGATACAGGATCTTGAATATAACTCCTCCAAAACACGAGAAAACGACACTTCCCATCCTGTTTGAGCACATTCAAATCACACGAATCTATGTTTCTCTAAATGATTCACACACGATTTAAACTCATTTCAAATTTTCAAGATGTACAGACTTAACTATAAGATAAGCAATCATTCTACTATTTCCAATTACTAATCCTATCGCCTTAATTATTGCTTGTAATTTAATTAAAGCAGTTCTTCTGATGCTTACAATCACTTTGATCTTTTGAAATCCGATGTAAATTTCCCAAGAACATTTCAAAACCGTATGATTAGATTTGGATGGATCTGAATCTGATTTTTTTAAAATTCAAGTTTAGATCTAGATCTACCAGTAGACTTATGTCTAGATCTAGTTTGTAAATCTAAATTTATATTTGATTTCTTTGCTTTTAAAATAACGGTTCTTGCCTGATTGTTTTTTAGGTATTGTTTAGAGAAAAAGGTAAGCATGGTGCAAGAATTCAAAGTGAATTTCAAAATACTAAATAGACAAAGTCTTTCATTAATCAAAAGTTGTTGGAATCCCATTACTGTTGAAGAAATAAGGAAAGCAATAACAGCTTCGAAAATTGTTTACGTTGTTTGGTCAGACAATGAGGTAACTCCACAGAATATTTGTTGACTTGGCAACCGCAAATAAGGGTTCATCAGGCAAGGCATGTTTTTTCACATTTTGATCCCCCGTGGTAATCTTGGCGTTATGAAAAAAGTATTAAATCATTTTAAATGAGATTTCATACATAAATTTTTTAGTTTATATCTAACGTTTGTGCTTAGTTTCATGAAATCAACACCCAGTAATTGCCATATTGAAATTAATTTTGTTTTGTGGAATATTCGAAAGAAACCATCCCTGATGTAATCCTTTTTTTCCTCCCCATGTTCATGGAAATTAGCATTGCTCCAATAAGGAGTCTGATGGGGCCTCTGGACTCTTTGACTGAAACATTAAGGAACCTAAGAAGATATCCTATTGGCCGGTCTTGCAAGCAAACTGTTTCCAAGCTACTTACAAAAGCCAATGAAAAGATTGACGAAAGTGCTCTCGCTCTGACACAATTTATCAAAGAGGGCATGTACATGAAAATTACAGAATCCAAAGAAAAAGCAAAAGCCTTTTTCAGTAAGTTTATTTGAAAATGAAGTTTTAAAATAAATTAAATATTAGATGCTGCCTTAAATACCACAAGAAATTGTACACTTTGTGAGTTTTGTTGATGAAAACAATTCAAAATATTTGCATTTATTGCTAGATCTAAGTATGTATTTTCATGCTTACAAGTCAACATCTAATCCCATTACATCATTAGTGCCTGATCAGCCTGCTCAGAAATGAATGTTCGTTATTGAACTATTGTATTACCTGTAGAGTATGTAATTCTCATGAAAACCTTTCCCTTCAGCCTATTCCATTTAGAAACAAAAATAATAAATATAGCAATAGATAGCTGAAGACCATTCTCCAAATCTAAGTGAATTATACTGCTTCAATATAGAAGTACATGTAACATGTCAGAATCTATTCTTAAAATAGAAGAAAATTTTGAGTTATTGAATCTTAATTTATGACAAAGAAAATGCAATAAACAATGAGTTGGAATCATTCTAGCCTGAAAATGTAGTTGATTTTCTGTGATAAAATATTCCATCAATGCCATGCTGTCTTAAGCTGTAAGCCCTAAGCAAGGGCAATTTGTAAATATTATATAGTTTGGTGTTTCTTATAGCCTTAACTTTATTAACTGCTTTATTATATTAAATAATGACAGCTCTCCTGTTGTCTTTATCAAGAGAAGCTTCTGTTAAAAAAAAAAAAATGTAAGCATGAAACCAATGCAGTGGAACTGAAAAATATATGCTCATAAAAAAAAAAAAAATGAAATGCATGATCCTATATTATTACATGAAATCATTAATGTGCTATTAATAACAATGACACTTTTTTTGTTTCAGTGAATTTGAAACAAAATTTGGTAGATGGGCTCCAGCTTTTCAAAAACGATTATCTCTCTCCTTCCATTGAGAGTACTACAGTCACTTTAAGAGACAATATTGTCCCCATTGGTGAAAGTGATGCTATCAAGGTTCTGAAGTCATACTTAAAGGAAATAAAAGACCTTATCAATGGAAATGGAATAACTAAAGAGGCATTAGAAGCACTGGAGAAAGGTTTAAATGAAGCATACCAGCAGGTCAGTTTGCAAATTTACAACCTCTGAAAATCGTGTACTTTTAGCTTGTTTATATGTCTCTTATGCATATTATATCTACACCTCATTCTTCCCGTTTTTTTTTTATAGAAGTTCACAGGTCAAGATTGATGTCATAGATATCTTATTGAATTGAGTTATGTCTGTCACTATTAACTATTAGCGTCTACCCTTATCATCTTTATCATCCTTTTCTAATTGGGCTGTTAAATTATGCAATTGGTATTTATCTGCATGTACTTGACTTTCTTGACTATTATTATTTTTATGTCTCTAAACTTTAAACCTATATTATTAAAATACTTTTTGAAAATACCGTAGTTTTAAAATGATTGACTTGGAATGTTTCTCCTACCTCATAAAATGTCAAAACACGTAGATGGCTTAAGGTGTATCATATCTAAACTTATCTTCTTCTTTTTTTTTTTTTTTTTTTTTTTTTTTTTTTCCTCAGAAATCTTGAATCAGGTGTTATTAAAGTGTGCCCTATCCTTTGCTTTTTTACACTTCATTTAACTTTTTTTCCTGTTTCAGGCAATTTGGGCCTACAGCTACTGGGACGTAGAGGAAAATGTTCCAGAACTTCTCCAGTCTTTACAAATCACTCTCCGAGAAGTTGCTGTAGAGGAACTCAAAGAAAGCATAGGATACCTTCAACTAACTGATCCAATCAAAATGTACGATCCAGAAAATGGAGTTCTCAAGACAGAGTTTATTTTACCATATGACACTGATCATGTTCAGGAGTCTTACAATTCCGTCAAGCAGCATCTTAATGACTTTAGACAGGTAATTTTTAGTATACAATTTTTCACACTGTAGAATCAACTAAAATTTCATAATAATATTTCTACAGTTAAGACTTAAGATACACATTCATTAATGAAAGTCTGTTAAAAATTTTTACTTTTCAAGATTTTTTTCTTTTTCTTTTTTTTATTTTCTTGTTTTTTTTTGTTTTGGTTTTTAACTATAATAGGAGAAAAAACAGCACTTACATGACCTAGAACATTATCCATCTTTAGATAATTTTATGCATTTAATGTGTTCAAATGGAAAGGGCGAGGAAACAATCAACACATTTGTAATTGGTGTGCCATTTATGATTCATGAAAATCAAAAATTGCACCGTATATTATATAAGCATATATAGTACATAAGCTATACTACTCAAAACAGGTTTGGGACTACTTTATAATTTACCTCAAGACTTTCAAATATGAATGTTATTATTTCAATGCCTTCATACCTTCTAATGAAAAAGAGTCATTAGCTCAGAAGATTTCTCATAAAAAGAGCCATACAGTTCAAAAGATTTATATACACTTGCTTTCATAATTTGACAACTTTTTGTCAGTTTCAAGCAAACACGTCAATAAATGAGGCAGTCCCATCTATACGCTAAATCAGATGTAAAATGTTTTACCCTTTCTCATCATCCACAGGATTGGCTCAGTTCTGAGTCCATCAAGGAGACTTCATTGAATTCTGAAAACAGCTCTGATGATAGCTTGGAATTCTATGGAATGTAAATTATGTGTCTGTTTGTTTTTTAATGACACAACAAAAGCAATGCAAATTTATATGATATCGCATTCCAATTCTTGCAATATTTTTTCTTGAAAGATTTGTTTCATTTGAAGAATTTTTAAAACAATAAAATTTCATGTGGATATTTTCTACTGTATGTCTGTTGGTTGATTAAGATAATTAAAAGCTCACCTTGAATTTAATATACCTTTTTTAAACATGTGATTTTTCATTTTCGTTTATTAATCTTTTTGTCATGTTGTGTTGTTTGTTAATTGTAAATTTACTATGAGAGTGTCTGATGGAAAGAAATGTGTCCATTTATAAAAAAAATATGTCTTGCTAAAAAATTGTCCATGTACTACATTTGTACCATTGAAAAAATTTGTGAAATAAATAGCAAAATGAATGGCGCTTGTCTTTTTTATTCAATATAACTTTTTAAACGTGTGTTTTGTCTCTTTTGTTATATTTTGTCACTTTGGTATGATTGTTCTTTTGTTTTGTTGCTTGTTCATTGCTGATTTTTTTATGAGTCATTAGAGTGCCTGGTGAAAGTGACGTTATTGTTGAGAGTTAGAGGAATATTAAAAATAATGATAAAATGCTAGATAAAAAAAAAAAAAACCCACATTCAAAAGACAGAACACAATGAGTTAGAGTGTACAAAAGAGATAATGATAATGACAATGAGGAGGAGGAGGAGGGGGAGGTTGATGGTGGACATTTTTTCCAGGTGCCAATAAAAAGAAGAAACAAATTAACAGGAGGGTGAAATAAGCCATCACACTAGACTTTAAAATCGTGCACAAAAATAAAATAGCAAATACGTGTACATCTAAAACAGGTAACATTTGCAAAGCCTGGAGAGGCACCATGAATATATACATGTAGGCTATATAACATGATAAATAATCTACCTACACATAAAAAAGACATGACCGCTGCTTTCAAGGGGCCAATCGTCAGATGCCTTGTTTGACTTTTTGTTGGCGATCCCTTCTAGTGAATTATTTCTATTTATACATTACATGTATATTATGCAGCTCTGGGAACTACCCATTGAGCACGGTAAGGTTCATCTGGAACCTTTATGCTTCTACTATATATTAACATATTTATATATCTATATATAGGCCGGTATCTAATTTATCCCACGCCCGGATGAAGTCTGTGGTCCAAGACCGAGCCATGGCTGAGTGTCATTCTCAACATCGCTTTCATTGAGAGTTTTTAAGGCTCGCCTACCATCCCTACAATTTGGATAAAAAAACAAACCAGCAGTTCTCTTTAAATTACCTATACCAATAGCAAAAAGAAAAAAAACAGTAAAAAAAAAAAACAACAAACAAACAACAACAACACAAAAAACACCCCCTCCCTACAAACAACAGCAACAAGATAAAATAACCAAAAACAACAAAACCTAAAGCACTCAAAGATTTTCAGCATGTTGCATGAACCTCAATCATAATTTAGACTTTCAAAAAAAAAAAAAAAAGTCCAAAACCGTGTCTTATCAGTCATTGAAAGTCGATCGGACCTTCAGTACAGTACCCTGGATATGCTTAAAGAGTCAAAAAGAGGCGCCGATAACAGTAATAGCATCTATACAGTAGTAATAAAAAATAACGGTACATTTTTGTTTTCTTATGCTCGCTAAGCATGCTCATTTAAACCACAAGTATAATATATCGATTGAAAGAGAAATGACAGACGATTCTAAAAATAATAGTTTTATTGAATGGCGAGATTACATTTCTATACAACAAACGGTGCAAAGAAATGCTAAAAAAAATAATAAAATAAAAAATCACCACTTGGCAAATAGCGCTCTCTGGCCTATACTATTATTATCGGTGTCCACCTTCAGCATCTAACAAATGCCTGACTCGTCGTCTCATCGACTTGCTCAAGATGATGATAATTTCCCACAGAATCTCAGCCCATAGTCCACTGGCTTTAAGAAAAAGTTGATCGTTTTCACTGGGAGTTGGGCGCTGCTTTAAGCGTCATTTTCACTAGTGACCACACCTGTTCCCGTGGTTCACGTAATGTGAAAGTGATGGCCACATAAAAGTTTCTAATTTCTACATTGCTGTCCTGCAAACGCAAGTGAGTAGCATGTGCTATGTGTGGCGGGGCGTTGTCATGGCGCAGGATGTCGAGGTTGTTTCCAGAGTTGTTGATGAAAGGAATATCGTGAGCCTACAACAATGCCTTAGCTCTTTTGATGTTTCAAAACGGATCCTCTTCACGAGCATGGGCGATTTCTTTTTCCACATCGCCAATGGTGATGCGCGGCCTTCCTGGTCCGGTAAAATTATGCTTGCGCTTTAATCGATAAACCGACATTCGTAACACGACATTGAAAATGCCGGCTACCATTCTAACATTTGACCAGGGTTGTGACTGTAGCGCAGTAGTGCGCTACTTTCTATAGGTCGCTACTTTTATTTGTAGCGAATAGTGTAGCGCGCTACTTTTCAGTAGCCAGTAGCGAATAGTGTAGTGCGCTACAAATTTTCAGTAGCGAGTAGCGAATTTAAAATATTGCTACTTCGCTACTTTCACTTAGTATTTTGAAACCGGCGAGCGTCTTGATACAGAGTGAAATGTTTATGCCCTAAACCACAATCGCGCTTGAATAGGCCTACTGACGCACATTGAGTTTCGGGCACTGATATAGCGGAAGTACTCTACATTAGTCTACATGTTGCCCATGAAGTTGTAAAATGTTAGGCTGACATCATTCGCCATTCTGGGGAGCATAACCCTGGTATTATTCGCCCAATTGGTGATATTGCTGCGATACATGTAGTTAAAATCCGCATCTGGGACCAAACACATGTAACTGACAATAAATTGTGCAAATTGTCCATTGCCCTAAAACAAGTAAGTTAGGACTTGCTTTTACTTGCTATTCCACTTGCGTTGTCTACTTTTGATAACTAGAAAATCTAGTATAGGGCTAGTATATAGTAACTAGATCTAGATTCTATTTTACCTTTTTAAGGCAATGAACAAGTTACACATACAGACTTAAAGTATGACGTTATCAGGCCAAATTATATTGTCAGCTATTTGTTCCTGATGCGAATTACGACTATAACAACATTATCACCATTTGGGTGAATAATGCTAGGTTTATCCGCCCCAAAGAGGCGAATAGCCACTTCGAAAATACATGTACATTGCAGTGACTTGCTATATATTAATGTTTAGCCGAGCCCTCTGTGTCTAACCCAGAGACACTTGCTAATTTCTCAAATGCTAGGTCAATTCTTATCAAATACAATACCTCTTACTCCTAATAGAGCTCATATTTCTGATGACCATGATTTTGAGGCTGAAATACTCTTAAAATACAATAAGTGTGACTGAACTGAAAAATAACTCTGATAATGCTCGACTACTTTTCTTATTGTTTCATTGCTATTCATAATTTACATTGCATGTTGCATGAATAAATTTTAGTGTTTGCTATAGTATATTTATTTTTTTTTCTTTATGTATGTAACCGTCGTAAGCAAAAGTAGAGAAAAAAGTTGTGCACTACTTAATGGAAGTAGCGAAAAAGTAGCGGCTACTTTTTCTTTAAAAGTAGTGAAATTGTAATGCACTACTTTTTCTTTGCAAGTAGCGAAGTTGTAGCGCGCTACAATTTTTTCTGTAGTTGTTACAACCCTGGTGTGCTGGCAACTTTGTCAACACAATGAAAATATGAAAATATCAAAAGGGAAAACTAATAAGTCATATGTTAATTCAAGCAATTCATGATACCAATGAAACAAAATTCAAAATGCATTAACTGGTTGTGTTTAGATTATTCTTTCACATTAATTGATGAGAAGCCTTATCATAATCATCTCTTCAATTCGGTGTGGTAGCAATAAAAAATAGAAGTAAATAAAAAGGAAACAAAAAAATATGAAAAAAAAAATCAAAACCCAGAAATGCTGTCCCTATATGTTGATACAGGGAAAGATGTCCTTATACAGCCCCATGGACACGCATATCCAAATTCCTTTCATTTTCCTTATTAAGAGAGAGTTCTTTGGGTTCAAAATCTTCGTGACTAGTTGTCTCAAAAAGTCTTTTTTTTTTTTTTTTGCGATAAGCTCGCTTGAACAAGAAAATATAAAACTGAATACTTGGAGACATAGTGTAGCTACCACTAAGTTGCGCGCAAGCGCGCGTGTGTGTGTGTATGTGTGTGTGTGTGTGTGTGTGTGTGTGGTGTGGCTATGTTTTTTGTAATGGTTTATTACACGATAGGTAAATGATAGACTTCATAGACTTCCATACAAACGGACACATGTAGTCTTTCATTGTACTATGCGTGTACAGCTATAATATATATAACGCCAGAATACCCGAAGAGTTAATAAAACGCAGTGACCAGAAAGCTCCGCTCGTTCAGATTGTCAGCTAATTAGCGTCTAATGGTCAAGGGTGCAGCGACCCAGGTATGGTAGTTGAATATTAAATTTTTCTTCTTTCGATTAGGTTAAATTGTTGGTTATTATTAGTCTCAGACTGTCTTTCGTTTTCAAGAGAATGTTTCTGTTAATTAAACCTTGAACACTGTAGAATAGCATTCAAATCGCCATCTGTGTGTGTGCTTGCAGGGTTGTGACTGTAGCGCAGTAGTGCGCTACTTTCTGTAGTATAAACGTATAATATTATCGTCGTGTCTACCTACCTGATGATCGACCTTCTCTAAGTGTATTACGTTTCACACACACACACACAATCTTTCTCTCTCTCTCTCTCTCTCTCTCTCTCTCTCTCTCTCTCTCTCTCTCTCTCTCTCTCTCCCTCCGTCTGTGTGTTT
>JBCHJU010000024.1:0-25019 GCA_039654505.1 Plocamopherus imperialis | reverse complement strand
TCTCTCTCTCTCTCTCTCTCTCTCTCTCTCTCTCTCTCTCTCTCTCTCTCTCTCTCCCTCCCTCCCTCCCTCCCCCCCCCTTCCTCTCCCTCCTTTTTTGATCCCTGTATTAATTGCACTTGGGCATGCTGCCCAAAGGAAAAAAAAAGGAAGAAAAAGAAAAAAAGTGATGAACTACAAATTTCAAGACATCTTTGTTAATACGTGTATATATCCATAATATTATTTAAGTCCTCATGAAAGGATTGGCTTGGTTTCTTTTATTATTTGAAATTTTTTATTTTATTTTAAGCTTTGCCATTTTGAAATGGTTGTTGTCAAAACCCAAATCATTTTGTCATTAATCAAAATAGCTTTGTAAAATAGCAAATTTACCAGACCTTTGCCAATTTTTATGCGAATCCATCTTTTAACACTTAAACCGCCCCCCCCCCCCCCTCCCTCTTTATATTTCCTATATTATTATTGTCACCATGAATATGATTCATTCCATTCAGCAAGATTCCTTCCCAGGCACTAATCTGTGTTTAAATCACTGTCAGGTTCAATGATGGTGACATAGAAATTATTCGTCAATGTTTCAAGTACACCGCAACTGTTTTGACAAGTACCCTGGCTTTTCAGAATGAACGGAAATTGAAAAATCAAACTCAGGTACATTTTTAACTAATATTTTTTCCACATTACTTAGGTTTTGTTTAATTGTTTTAGAGCTTGAAGCCTTTTAATGCTCAAAAAACTAAATCTGCAATGCATACATGACATGATACATTGCAATTCATAAGAGGCCTTATTTTATTTACTTTTCTTCTTTCTTTTTCCACTTCATATTGTATTAGTTTTTTTGTTCTTTTGCTTGTTTTTTTTTTTTTTTTTTTTTTTTTTTTTTTTTTTTTTTTTATTGTTGGTTTTTTTTTTAATGATCAGCTCAACTGTATTTTCCCTGTAACCATACATATTATTACTTTCTTTAGCTTTGAAAGTTAAAAACTTAATAATGTCCGAGGAAATCTTGATGGCTCGGATATTAAGTAATTGAGATATGATTCTTTTTTAAACATTCGTTGACCTTGAAAACTGACACTACATAGGGACAAGATCAATTGTTTGCATGGCCATGTCTTTGTCAAGTCTGCGCAAGATATGTACATTAATGCTTGTAACAACTGACACTTTGTGGTTGTGATCAATTCTGCCATTTGAATACAATTCAATTTAACTCAGTGAAAAAAAAGAAAAATTGTTTATCCAAACAAGGGAAATTATTTCTCTGAACCGTAATGTTAAGAGAACGTAAATCACCTAAGGGTATATAAATCATTAAAGTCCATAATGTTGAAGAATTATATATTGATATATATTAATCTATTCCCCACAGTAAAACAAAAACATTTCAATGTTCAAAAAGAGAGGAATTATGAAAATTGCATAGGTCTCATTGATAGTACCATGAGTGGTACTTTATGACAGCAATCAATTTTGTTTTCATCTTTATCTGGAATCCAACACACCAATCTCTCCTTATCATCCTAAATATGTATCTAATTTCATCAGATGCTAACATTATAACATATAAAGACACATACACGCTTACATTTGTGCAAGTTTACCCACACATGTTTACACAAGACATGTCTACACACAAACATGTCTGTTAGTGAACAGGGACACAGGATTTATGCAAGAATTTTCTTCCCCAGGCTCTGCTTCAAGTTGCAAAGAAACTCTTTACCAGACTGGGTAAGTTTCTGTTTGGTACTCCTAAATGTCCCTCTTGTTCCACCCCTCTTTTCCATGTTGAGTCCCATTATCATGACAAACCAACCTGGCGTTTGGATCCTTCTTTGCGAATCTCAGCCAAGCCACAGGGAAACGCTCAACGCAAATCGGATCTGCCTTGTCACAGAAGCTCTGCAAGCAAGATGATAAATTCAACGGGACAGTCTGAAAGCGGCAGCATGTTGTTGGCAGATCACCAGGACAAATGCAATGTTGAGAATCCAATAGACAGTGGTAATATGGCTTCAGAACTTAGTCCTGAAGAAGACATGGGCGATGGACATGCTGTCGGGATTTCTCGTAAGGGAGATAGGATGCGTGATTTCAGAGAGGCTTCCAGTGGTTTGAAATTTCTCTTTGATCATTTGAATGAGTTGGACTTCATTTTTAAAGAGCTGCCTTTCATACATCTAGAAAATTATATAGTCTGCAGAAGCATGTCTAAGGAAACAAAAATCAACAATGAACCTGGCATGAGAGCAAATGATGATACAGAAGTCAATTTAATAGAAAATAAACAGTCTACAATTGATGGTGGAAAAGACTCAAAATTATACAAAGGGATGGAGGAACCCATTTTTATGGCCGAAAAGGAAATATTTGCAGATGAACTTTGCAGTGTTGAAAATATAGTAAAATCATTGAACGAGACAGATCCCATTATTGCATCAAGCACTCCCAGTGACACTTACAGATGTAACTATGTCAGTAGCAAGGAATGTGACACAGTTGCCCACAGTGTTGGGCAAGAGAAGAAAACAACCATCAACAGAAGGGGATTGGACGAGTTCTTAAAGGACCATGGAGAGGAAGTCGTCAAACATATTGCAAGTGGTGATGAGGGCCAGGATTCAGACTATTTAACAATGGGCTCTTGCTATGAGGACAAAGATACACATGTAGACATGAACACTGGGCCGTGTAACATGGGTGAAATTAATGACATGGACAAAAAAGAATGTTCGCAGATGTGTTACACATCAGAAAATATCATCCAGGATACAGGTGTTGCCTACTTAAATGAAGATCAGGTTCCTCAGTTCAAGTCTCTGGAATTTGGATACGTGTGTTTGAGGACCAAGGATGGCAAATCTGATATAATGCATGTAGAAAGAGATGTGACTGTTCATGATAACAATGCTGAGTGTGTCTCTGTCAACATTGGTCTGAAACATGTTAAGAAAACTGCATCTATGGGTTTGACACCATGTGAAATCAGTGAAGGAGGGAAGACAAAAACCTTGGGAGAGTGGGTGAAAATTAGTGGCAGCTGTGATGAAAGTCCAAAGAAAATCCTGAAGACTAGTCTCATTTACAATGAAGACATCATGGACGGAACTGCATCCCACTGTGGCCCTGACGGTGGTGTGTTTAAAACTGTGACAGCTCAAGATCCTAATTATGAGAATGTAGTTGAAGTAAACATCTCTTGTGACCCGACTGTTGAACCTTCAGGTGAAAACGGTGTGATTTTAGGTAGCAGTGGTTGTGTTCAGCAGGCCACGAAAAAGGACATTTCAAGTGAAAACACAAATGTTGAAGATGTATACTGTGAATCCGATCACCATGTCGTTGAAAACAGCACGATTAAGGACAATGCTGATGATTATGATGTATCCGAAGATGATGTCGAGACATATCCTGACGGCCATGCAACTGAGGATAAAGGTATCCAGGGTCATGCTCACAAACTTGAAGACAGTGATGTAATCTGCTCTATCAATGATGAGACTGTAGTTAGGGGGAACGAAACCAACAGTATTATTGTTGAATTTGCAATTGAAGGTGTGATGGTCCAAGGTAATGCTCGTGGTGATTATGCTGTGAAATGTGAAAAGATACAGCTTCCCAATGATGATTTTGAACAATCTATGATAATTCAAAGTGATATTGATTCGGCTGTTGAAAATAAGATTATCCACGTTGATTCTAGTAGCTCTATATCTGAAGATTCTTGTTCCCGGAGTAACACCGATGACTATGTCTCTGATGACGAGATGACTCAGGATGACGTTCATGACTATGTCTTTAGTGATAAGATGGCTCAACATGGTTCTGATGACTCTCTCTTTGTCGTTAAGATGGCTCGACATGATTCTGTTGACTCTATCTTTGATGATAAGATGGCTCGACATGATTCTGATGACTCTATCTTTGATGATAAGATGGCTCGACGTGGTTCTGATAACTCTATCTTTGATGATAAGATAGCCCCAGATGGTTCTGATTCCATTGTCTTTGATGATAAGATGGCTCGACGTGGTTCTGATGACTCTTTTGATGACAAGATGGCCCTAGATGGTTCTGATTCCTATGTCTTTGATGATAAGATGGCCCAAGGTGGTTCTGATGACTCTGTCTTGGAAGATGTGATTTCCCATAATGACGCTGATGACCATGACTTGGGAGAGATAATGACCCAAACTAACACTGATGATGATATGTTGCACGGCAATGAGTTTGTATCGGAAAATATGAAGATAGTGGTTAAAACTGATGACATCTTTGAAAATAACTTTGCCTTAGAAGATACAACAACTCAGAATAATACTGGACACTTCATCTCTGCTGATTACGGGTATGAAGATAAGAGGACTCAGGATATGACTGGTTATTATGTCTTTGAAAGCAAGATGACCCAGAATTGTGATGGCGACAGTGTTCCTGAAGATGAGATGGCCCAGAATGGTGATGGGTTCAGTGTCTCTGAAGATGAGATGGCCCAGAATTGTGCTGGCGACTGTGCCTCTGCCCAGAATTGTGCTGGCGACTGCGTCTCTGAAGATGAGATGGCCCAGAATAGTGTTGGCGACTGTGTCTCTGAAGATGAGATGGCTCAGAATAGTGTTGGCGACTGTGCCTCTGCTCAGAATAGTGTTCGCGACTGTGTCTCCGAAGACGAGATGGCCCAGAATAATGAAGGTGACTGTGTCTCCGAAGATGAGATGGCTCAGAATAGTGATTGTGACTGTGTCTCTGAAGATGAGATGGAAAAGAAAGATGATGGCGACTGTGTCTCTGAAGATGAGATGGTTCAGTGCAATAACGAAACTAAGAGTCGGCAGGGTATCACCGGTGACAATGTCTGTGAAGATGAAATTACTCAGTTCAACAATGGATACATTGGTTCTGAACTGAAACTGGCACAAAGTGGCAATGATAAATGTGAAATCAATGAACACTTTTTTCTTAATTCTAGAGACAAGGCAATGGGGCGCAAGGTGATCCAGATTAACAGAGCGGATAGCACAGCTGAAGAAGAATTTAATCAAGCTGCAACTGATGGGGATGATTTTGGAGACGAGATAACGCAGAACTTGCAAAGTGATGTTGCAGTTGAAGATGGTGAGGACAGAATCTGTGAAATTGAATATGAAGATGGGAGGATGACTCAAACCATCTCGGAACTAGATTATGAGAAGATGCCGAGCATTACTGATGAAGATTCTATCGAAGAAAAGGCTCAGTTCCTCATTGGTGGATATGCATTTCAGAATAAGATGGCCGAATGGAATATTAGAAGACCTAATGAATGTGCAATTACTTGTGAAAAGATCTGGGTGGATGTCGACAATGTTGCCCTGAAGGACAAGAGGACTCATCACAGCAGTGACGAGAATTCAGTCAAAGATGAGGAGACTCACTACAGCATTTGTGAAAATGTAATTGAAGTCAAGAATGCCAATCACAATGTGGATGAAAATGCCATTGAAAATGAAACGCATTACAAGACTTGTGAAACTGCCTTTGAAGATGAGGAAATGAACTGCGAGACTTATACAGATGAAGGTAAAGATGCCTATACCAGCATCTGTGGCATTGAAGTTTTAGATGAGGATACTCATTACAACATTGGTGAAAATGCAGTTGCAAATGAGGGACATCATTACAACATAAATGAATTAGAAGTTGAAGACCAGATGCCTCATTATATTACTTGTAAAAACGTAGCTGATGTTGAGGAAACTCAGCGCAATTTTGGTGAAGATTCAAATGAAGACGTGGAGATGTATTGTAACACCTGTGAAGATGCAGTTGAAGATAAGGGGAGTTGTTATAACTCATTTGGGGATGCAGATGAAGAGAAGGAGAGCTATTATAAGTCATGTGGAGATACAGTTGAAGACAAGGAGAGTTATGATAAATCATGTGAAGAAGCAAGTGAAGACGTGGAGAGTTATTATAAATCATGTGACGAAGCAATTCAAGACGCGGAGAGTTATTATAAATCATGTGAAGAAACAATTCAAGACAAGGAGAGTTATTATAAATCATGTGACGAAGCAGCTGAAGGCGTGGAGAGTTATTATAAATCATGTAAAGCAATTGAAGACGTGGAGAGTTATTATAAATCATTTGGAGATGCAGTTGAAAACGAGGAGTGCTATTATAACTTTTGTGAAAATGCAGCTGAGAATAATGAGATGCAGTACAACATTGATAAAAGTGCAATTAGAGGTACTGAAATTCATTACACCATTTATGAAAATAAAGACAAGAAGTCTTCTTACAAAAAGTATGAAAATGCAGTTGAAGAGAAAGAAAAATATTATAGCTCTTCCGAAAATACAACTGAAAATAAGAAAATTCACCCTCAGAACAAGATTAGTGATGATTTTGTGAAAGACAAAGAAATTCAGTGCAGTACCAGTGAAAACGCTGTCAAAAACATGGAAACATGGTCCAAAATTGCTTGTGAAAATACATTTGATGACAAGGAGACTCAGACCACTATTTCCTGTGAAAATACATTCGAAGACAAGGAGACTCAGTCTATTGCCACTGAAAATTCATTTGAAGACAAGGGGACTCAGTTCATTGCCAGTGAAAATTCAGTTGAAGACAAGGAGACTCAGTCTATTGCCACTGAAAATTCTTTTGAAGACAAGGGGACTCAGTTCATTGCCAGTGAAGATTCAGTTGAAGACAAGGAGACTCAGTCTATTGCCACTGAAAATTCTTTTGAAGACAAGGGGACTCAATTCATTGCCAGTGAAAATTCATTTGAAGACAAGGAGACTCAGTCTATTGCCACTGAAAATACTTTTGAAGACAAGGGGACTCAGTTCATTGCTAGTGAAAATACAGATGAAGACAATGAGACTCAGTCCTTTATTGCCCGTGAAAATATATTTGAGGACACTGAGACTCAGTCCATTACCAGTGAAAATATATTTGAGGACACTGAGATTCAGTCAATTGCTAGTGAAAATGCTGTTGAAGACAAGAAGACTCAATCCATTACCATTGAAAATGGAGTGGAAGGCATTGAGACTCAGTCCATTACCAGTGAAAGTATATTTGAGGGCACTGAGACTCAGTCCATTACCGGTGAAAATGCAGTTGAAGACGAGGAGACTCAGTCCATTACCAGTGAAAATGCAGTTGAAGATAAGGAGACTCAGTCCATTACCAGTGTAAATGCAGTTGAAAATGAGGAGACTCCGTCCATTACCAGTGAAAATAAAGTTGAAGACGGGGAGACTCAATCCATTACCAGTGAAAATGCAGTTGAAGACGGGGAGACTGAATCCATTTCCAGTGAAAATGCAGTTGAAGACAGGGAGACCCGATCCATTACCAGTGAAAATAAAGTTGAAGACGAGGAGACTTGGTCCATTACCAGTGAAAATAAAGTTGAAGACGTGGAGACTCGGTCCATTACCAGTGAAAATGCAGTTGAAGATGGGGAGACTGAATCCATTACCAGTGAAAATGCATTTGAAGGCGGGGAGACTGAATCCATTACCAGTGAAAATGCAGTTGAAGGCGGGGAGACTGAATCCATTACCAGTGAAAATGCAGTTGAGGACAAGGAGACTCAGTCCATTACCAGTGAAAATGCAGTTGAAGACGAGCAGACTTGGTCCATTACCAATGAAAATGCAGTTGAAGACAAGGAGACACGATCCAGTGCACCTGGAAATGCAGTTGAAGACAAGGAGACTCATCATAACATTGATGAAACTACTGTTGAAGACAAAATGACTCAGACCTATGAAAATCCAGTTGCAGAGAAGGAAACTATTTATTTGACTTTTGATGAGTGCGCAGTCGGAGATAAACATGAATTGAACAGTACAGGTGCATCTACATGTGCAGTTGAGAAGAACACTGACATTGTGAAGGTCAATGTTGATGAATATTCATTTGAGGATGAAAAGGCTCGTGGTGACTTTGATGGATATTATTTTGATGAGGCTGTGGTAGGGCACAGCATTGTTGAATATGACTGTAGAGATAGCACAGCATTCCGGAACTTTGGTGCATGTGAAGTTAACAATGAAGCGATTCAGTGTGACCTGTTATCCAAAAATGCAATCGAAGTTGAGTGGAAAAATACAAACTGTGAAGAAACGTGTCTAAATGAGAAAACCATGTGCAGCATGGATGAATGTACAGTTGGGGATAACATGATGGAGAGGAACGAAGATGAACATTCAGATGGAAGTGGGTGGGTTCAGAGCAGCAAAAAAAATTATGCAATGGATGATGAGACAGCTCATCACAGTATCAGTGAATATTCCGTGCAAGATAACTTTTTTATAAGAAACACTGAAGATTATGAAGTTGAAGATGTTATGATTCAATGCTTTTTAGAGGAACAAACCGAGGAAGATCAGATGCTTCAGCCCAGCATAGATGAAAGCACTGTGAAATGTCAGAATACTCAATGCTTCATAGAGGATGAATGTGAATTGGAATATGAGGTGACCACATGCAAGGTGATTGAAAATGTTTTTGGAAATGAGATGAGTCTGTGCAAAGTAGATGAACCAGTTTATGAAAATAAGCTGACCCAGTGCAGAATGGATGAAGATGGGATTGAAGATGAAATGTTTCCGTGCAAAAGAGAGGCAAATTCTGAAGGTGAGATGTCTCCATTCAACATACAGGCAAATGTAGAAGGTGAGATGTCTCCATTCAACATCCAGGCAAATGTAGAAGGTGAGATGTCTCCATACTGCATACAGGCAAATACAGAAGACCAGATGTCTCCATACAACATGGAGACAAATGGAAAAGTAGAGATTCTTCCATTCAACATAGATTCAAATGCAGAAAGTGAGATGTCCCTATACAACATCGAGGCAAATGCTGAAGATAACATGTCTCCATATAACCTAGTGGCGAATGCAGAAGATGAGATGTCTCCTTACAATATAGAGGCAACTGCAAAAGTAGAGATGTCTCCATACAACAAAGAGACAAATGCAGAAGTAGAGATGTCTTCACACAACAAAGAGGCAAATGCAGAAGTAGAGATGTCTCTATACAACAAAGAGGCAAATGCAGAAGTAGAGATGTCTCTATACAACAAAGAGGCAAATGCAGAAGTAGTGATATCTCCATACAACAAAGAGGCAAATGCAAAAGTAGAGACCTCTCCATACAATAAACAGGCAAATGCAGAAGATCAAATGTCTCCGTACAACATAGAGGCAAATGCGGAAGTAGAGATGTCTCCATACAACAAAGAGGCAAATGCAGAAGTAGAGATGTCTCTATACAACAAAGAGGCAAATGCAGAGGCAGAGATGTCTCTATGCAACAAAGAGACAAATGCAGAAAGTGAGATATTTCACTGCAGTATAGAGGCAAATGCAGTAGATGGAATGTCTCCGTACAACATAGAGGAACATGAAAAAGGAGAGATTTCTCCATACAACTTAAAGGCAAGTGCAGAGCGCGAGATTTCTCCATGCAACATAGATGCAAGCAATGAAGGTGCGAAGTCTGCATGCAAAATTGATGAAAATGGATTTGAAGATGAGACAACACCATGCATCATTGATGAACATGCTGGGCAATATGAAATGACTCTGTGTAACACAGATGGAAAAGGCCTTGAAGATCAATTGAATCCATTTAACAGACATGGAAAGAGTCTGGACTATAAGATTACTCCATGCAACAAAGATGCGAATACAGTGAACTTTGAGATTCCAACATGCAACTTTAATCAAGATACAGTTGAAAATGAGAAGACTACTTGTGATATTTATCAAAATACACTGGATGATGAGTTGACTTCATGTAACACCAAACAAAATACAGTGGAAGATGAGATGGCTACATGTAAAATAGATCAATATACAATTGAAAATGAGATGGCTAAATGTAAAATAGATCAAAATACTGTTGAAAATGAGATGGCTACATGTAAAATAGATCAAAATACAATTGAAAATGAGATGGCTGCATGTAAAATAGATCAAAATACAGTTGAAAATGACATGACTATGTGTAAAATACATCAAAATACAGTAGAAGATGAGATGGCTACATGTAACACTGATCAAAATACAGTTGAAAATGAGATGGCTACATGTAAAATAGATCAAAATACAATTGAAGATGAGATGGCTACATGTAAAATAGATCAAAATACAGTTGAAGATGAGATGGCTACATGTAAAATAGATCAAAATACAGTTGAAGATGAGATGGCTACATGTAACATCGATCAGAATACTGTTGAAGATGAGATGGCTACATATAACATAGACCAAACTACAGTTGAAGATGAGATGACTACATGTAAAAAAGGCCAAAATACAGTTGAAAATGACATGGCTACATATAACATAGACCAAAATACAGTTGAAGATGAGATGGCTACATGTAAAATAGATGAAAATACAGTTGAAGAAGAGATGGCTACATATAACATAGACCAAAATACTGTTGAAGATGAGATGGCTACATATAACATAGATCAAAATACAGTTGAAGATGAGATATCTACAAGTTACAAGGATCAAAATTCAATGGATGATGAGATTACTACATGTAATATAGATCAAAACACAGTTGAAGATGGGATGGCTGCATGCAACACTGATCGAAATTTGCTGGATGATGAGATGATAATATGTAACACCGACCAAAATACAGTTGAAGATGAGATGGAAAATGAAAAGCCGCCATTAAACATGGATAAAAGTACAGTGGAAAATGTAATGATGCCACTAAACATGGACCAAAATACAGTGGAAAAGGAAATGCCGCCATTAGACATGGACCAAAATATTGTGGAAAATGAAAAGCCACCATTAAACATGGACCAAAATACTGTGGAAAAGGAAAGGACGCCATTAAATGTGGATAAAAGTACAGTGGAAAATGTAATGATGCCATTAAACATGGACCAAAATACAGTGGAAAAGGAAATGCCGCCATTAAACATGGACCAAAATATAGTGGAAAATGGAAGGACGCCATTAAACGTGAACCCAATTACAGTGGAAAATGAAAGGACGCCATTAAACGTGGACCAAAGTACAGTGGAAAAGGAAAAGCTGCCATTAAACATGGATAAAAGTACAGTGGAAAATGAAATGACGCCACTAAACATGGACCAAAATACAGTGGAAAAGGAAATGCCGCCATTAAATGTGGACCTAAATACAGTGGAAAATGAAAAGCCACCATTAAACATGGATCAAAATACAGTGGAAAATGAAAGGACGCCATTAAACATGGACCAAAGTACAGTGGAAAATGAGAAGACACCGTATAACATTTTAAACTTTGAGGTGAACCCATTCAACAAAGGTGAGTGTACTGTGGGAGATGGACTACCTGAACTCATCACAGGGGACAAAGACTTTGAAAGGGATGTGACCCCATGTAACAAAGATGAAAAGGCAGACAATGATGATGCCACTTGCAAATGTACGCTTAGGAATTATCAGGCAAGTGTTTGTAAACATGCAATTGACATTGAGGCTGTTCAGAGTATATCAGTTGGAAATGAGACTGCTTGGGGTGTTTCTGTTGAAAGTGAGACTGCTTGGAGTATATCAGCTGAAAATATGCTTGGGGATAAAGTGTTCCAAGGTAGCACCAGTGAAGTTTACAAGATGATTAGCAGTCATGAAGTTGCCCTACTTAAACAAATGGATGGATTGTTCACAATGAGTGACGAGGCAGTGGTCTTGCCTGATGATGTTGAAAGAGTCAATATAACCTACAAGAGCACCGATCAGCACGCTGCAGAGTCTTACTTTATGAATGATGATCATATTAGTATTCACAACATTGGCCTTGATAAAAGCGAGACTTTAGAGATTGAAAACAAAGAACATGATAGTGATGGAAGTAAGATGAAACATCATGCTTCGCAAAGTTCCAGAGACATTTTGATGTCTCTTCATGGTGAAACTGCTGGCCAAGGAAGCACCTCTCAGCCTGATGAAACTATAGCCAAAGGAAGCACCACCCATCATGATGAAACCATGGCCAAAGGAAGCACCACCCAACATGATGAAACCATAGCCAAAGGAAGCACCACCCAACATGATGAAACCATAGCCAAAGGAAGCACCGCTCAGCCTGATGAAACCAAAGCCAAAGGAAGCACCACCCAACATGATGAAACCATAGCCAAAGGAAGCATCACTGAACACAATGAAACCATAGCCAAAGGAAATACCACCCAACATGATGAAACCATGGCCAAAGGAGATACCACCCAGCTTAATGAAACCATAGCCAAAGAAAGTATTATCCAGCTTGATGAGACCGTTGTCAAAAGAAGTACCACTCAGCAAGATGAACCCATAGTCAAAGGAAGCACTGCTCAGCAGAGAACGACAGATCACACTACAAAACTAAGTTTTGATGAAGAATGTTGTGAAAGTGGCTTTATCATAAAACCTCTCTATGATGAATATTGTCCTGATGGAAGCTTTAGAGGAAATGATATTGATGAAAATGACAACAATCATATTGTTGCCCTTGGAAATTTTAACAACGAGCATTACAGAGGTGCACATGAGGTACCAGTCATTGAAAGTCATGAAGAAGACAATTTTGATGTCAATGGTGAAGAGCTTGAGGTTGTGAACGTTGCAGTTGATCATGACAGTGAACATGTTGACGTTCTGTCGGCTAATCATGTTCGCCTAAATATGGGTAGCAATAATGTGCTTACCACCATTCCAAACTTGACTGACATGAGTTATAGTCACAATAACATGTTGATGGTCAATATGGAAGCTGTCACTCATGCACCATGTTATACACATGACATATGCCATGAAGAAGAGGACACTGAGGAAGAAGAAAATTCTGACCAAATTGGTACAACGGAGCCAAACGCTTGTGAAGAAGAGACCAATGAGGATTTGACCCCTAATAGAAATGTAATCAGAGAGCAGAATGAGACAGAGGACACTGAGGAAGAAGAAGATTCTGACAAAATTGGTACAACAGAGCCAAACGTTCAGGAAGAAGAGACCAATGACGATTTGACCCCTCATAAAAATGTAATCAGAGAGCAGAATGAGACAGAGGACACTGAGGAAGAAGAAGATTCTGACAAAATTGGTACAACGGAGCCAAATGTTCGTGAAGAAGAGACCAATGACGATTTGACCCCAAATAGAAATGTAATCAGAGAGCAGATTGAGACAGAGGAACTTGAAAATTGCCCTGAGAATCAAGAAGTGACCATCGGATATCCTGACCACCATACAATCAATAATGGTTGGTATTTTGACACTATGTATGACAGTGAACACAGTGATCATGCTAGTGTAAATGGCAATGAAGGCAGCCTGGACAAACTCGTGGAAGACCCCAGCATAAATGGGGAAAAAGAAGATGCTGTGCACAATTGTGACAATTGTAGCGAAGAGAGAGATGTCAGCGAAACCCGTCGTCATGAATTAATGAGCGCGTCAAATGAGTTATTGGATGCAATCCCACAGGCCATGACTGTTGAATGTACGGACAGGGAGAACTCTCATGAGAAATTCATTGTCAGGTCAGATTCCAAACCGGAAGAGGATGAAGACAATACTGACAGAATTATTGATCAGTGGAAACATGAGAGCAGTGTTGCCCCATATGGCGATAATCATGATAACAATGTCAATACACCAGCTGCAGATCTTTGTGAAATTGATGTGCATACTTCCTCCAGTCTTTGTAACATTTCTCAAAATGAAAAACATGAACTGGAAACCATAGACAGATATGAAGATGATCAAAATGTAGATAATCTTGATGAAAATTTAGAGATGGGCTATGATCAAGCAGAGAAAAATCTTGATGACGTTGATAAGGCCAATGACAACGACTCTGTTGAAAATTCAATCTGCTACCAGCCGCTTGCTTACCACGACCTATTTGCCGACCGCCAGGAGGATACGGATCAACATGCTGACGGCCTTGACAATGGTGGTGGTCAGTCTGCAAACACCTTAAACCAAGAGGAAGAATATGGCCTTGACCCCAATGATCATCGTGCTGATAACTTTAATGAAAGCTGTGACTGTCTCGGTGGTTTGGATGAGGTGGGCGTTTATGACAAGAACAATGAGCGTGCCATCCATTTTGATCAACATGAGCAATTACTTGAAGACAATGACCAGGGAAGGAGTAACTTTGATGTGTATGCAGACAACCGAGGTTGCCAATTACACGACTTAGAAAATATTGACCACCATGGGGATAATAGTGGTCAGCATGAAAATCATGTTGACTGCATTGATCAACACTTAGAAGTATTTGATAGCAAGGATCATCTCGGGGACAACTTTTACGAACAATCTGATGCTGACTCCAATGTTTTTGTTCAGCATGAGGAACCATTTTTCGGCACAGACAATCACACTTATCAAAAGGCTGATGACCTTGACAGAATTGATCAGGAAACGGATAACTTTGAGTATTGTGAAGACAACTGTGGCGGGGTAAACAGACAGGACATGATTTATCAATGTGCAGCTAATGTAGATGAGCTAATTCTGAATTGTAATCAACATTCAGGGGCCTCGAAGGATATTGATCAATACCTTGATAACTTTAACAACAGAGCCCTCCTAAGGGAGAACATTGATCACATTCAACCTGCATCCATAAATCAACATTCAGGGGACCTTGGCAGCACTGTTGAGGAAGCAGTTAATTTCAACCACATGAATCAGCCTAAAATTACTAAAAAGAACTCTGATGTCATTGATCGATATTTTGAAAAATTTGACGAAATTGAAAAGCGTATTGATAACTTTGCTTTCACTGATGAGCATGTGGAGAAGTTAGACTATGTGGATCAGGGTATAGGTGTTATTGACAAGGTGCATGAGGGTGACAAATGTAGAGAAAACTTTGAAAGCCTTGATTGTCACCCAGAAGATTGTGACTGCACAGATCATGCTATGGAAAACCCTGCTGATGTCATTGAACTTCCTGTAAGCTGCTCTGAGAATATTGATCACACCATAAACAACAATGACTGCCTTTATAAAATTTACCAAGGATCTGATCTAGGGACTGGAGAAGAAGAGGACCAAGCATATATTCATGATGATTACCATAATAAGTCAGAGAGAATACCTGACAATGCAATAGATTATAAAGATGAGGTATGCAACAGGGCCATTCTTAAGAACATGTGCTACAATAGCACAGAAAACTCTAATTCACAGGAGCCCAGAAATGTCCAAGTTACGAGGCAGATGAACATTCGTGACACCTGCCGAAACGACACTGAAAACATGGTTACCAGTTGCATCATCATTGAGCATGGGAATGACAGTATTACTGACTACTGTGCTGGTACTGAAGGGTGTAAGGAAACGAATCCTATCAACCACAGCCATGCCGACATTCCTTGCGTGCTTTGCCTTTCAGAGAATGGTGATTTTGACTGTCGGCCCGCAATCAGTACATCAGGACCTGCTGAGCTTTTGGAAGAACATGAATTGCATCATGACACAGTTTTGAAGAAAAAACATTCTCAGTGTTCCACAGGAGCACATCAGGTGGAGACAAGCGATGACACAGAGTCATCAGTCAAAAGCATCTGCTCGTCAACGTCATCGGTAACTTGGTATGGAGAGAGTGATGTCTTTAGTGAGGGCGACGAGGCGCGTGACGCTGATGTGAGCAGCCTGGACTGTACAGAAGGAGTTGTAAGAGTTAAAATCAGACGGCCTTTAAAATACTCGTTACTAGCATTGAACAGAAGTAGAAATCTTCAACTTGCCAAAGGCCATCTTGCAGCAGAAAACCTAGAATTATCTGTCCTTCATCATATTAGGGGAGGAGCCTTTGCTGAAAAAGGAATTGCTGCTGGAGAAATGCCTGTAATGGTTTCAAACTCTCCAAGGACAACAATTGCTACTAACACGACAGAATATGTAGACCATGGAGACAGGTTTGATGGACTCTCTTTAGAGGACACTGTAATCCACAACGATTCACATTTTTTGCATCTCAGTGCCAACACCACCTGGCGGGACTCCAACATAAAAGCAAGTACCCCTGTCAGAGATAGGCGCCACGTGGAAGATGAGAAGGCCACTGCTATGCGTGAGCCAGAAGTATTCCCATGTGAAGAATGTCTCATAGAAGACAAAGATGCTGATACTGTGGACAAGACTTACATCGTCAATCCAGTGGTTCAGAAGTCTGAAGACCAAGATGGCACATTCTGTGTTGATGACAAAGTCAGTGATCCCAGATTAAACCAAGAAAATGGCACATTCCATTGTGAAACATATGGAGAAAAGCAGGAAAGGGCAGCAATATTGAATAACATTGACTGTAACTTTGCTGCTTCTCATGATGATCGTTATTTTTCTTTCATCAGCACTAATAATGTCACGAGCACCCCTGTTGGTGCCAGGCAAAAGCACACTCGTGTTTTACCAGAATCAGAGAGATACAATTCCTTTATAAGGCTGATGACTCAGGGAGAAGACACGGATCATTGTGATTCAAGACATGAAAAACGGAAAGGCCCTTCAATTCAGGAACAAAACCTGGAACAGACGCAGCATGAAGAACAATTGATAAGCCCCAATGAAATGCCATCAGGTGCTAAACTGATGGATTGTGACAAGAGTGACCAGAGTGTTTTAATAGATTCACTGTACTATACTTTCAGTCAGAACGCTGATCACAGTTGTGAGGAGGAAAAGCAACTTCAAGATGAACACCTTTCGAATTCAAAAACAAGGAGTACCCTCTTTGACACACCTGATAGCATGATGTCACTTTCTGTTGTCAGAAGGAAGCTACAATATTTTGAATCACCTTCTTCGTTACCTTCTTCAAATTCTACTGCTTACTTCACCCCCATGTCTGTAGAAGACAATGCTGGTGATTTAGATGCAGATTTAGATCAAAGATCAATTCAATTCAAGGACAATGAAACATCCAAAAGAAGCTTTGCTTTACCAGAATATGAACTTGGTAAAGAGAAACACAATCCTACTTTAATAGATCTCGGACAACTTGAACATAATGGTAATGAATGTCTGCAAGCAGTGTCCTCCAAACTGGAAACACTTGATGAATTTTCCATTTTGAGTGATAATATTTCTGAAGAAAAGCAGGAAAGTGATTTCAGATTTCTGGAAAAAACGGGCAGCATGCCTCTGGCCAATACAGCTGTAAAGGCCACAAAACAAGGTCAGCAGAATTTGACTGTCACACATTCCTCTCAGAACAAAAAGTTTGTGACCTTCAAAATGCCCATTGTGGATGGACTTGTGTTGATTGGTAATGACGATGTGGACTGTGTTGATAATTTGCAGACTTGTGGAGCACCAATCTCAAGTTTGAATTTGGATCATGATGATTCTGAAATGTGTCAATTAAACTTAGTCAATTCATCACTAGTGTCCGCTTCTTTCATGAGTTCAGAAAGAGATGCATCTCTTGCACCCACTAGTGATGTAGGACCTGAGGACAATGAACAAGCCAATGGTATTGATGGGGATTTTTGTGGAAATTCTGCTGTTATAGATGCAAATGCAGATGACCCGGGAAATGAATCTGAAAGTGAGGGACTGGCCCCCATTGTAATAAATTATGATCCATTTGTCAACATCAGGACTTCACGACCCCAGCATGGCTATTTTGTGGACACTTTGCCCATCATCTCTGAAGAGAGTGAAGACACTGATGATCACACTAAGGAAAGTGAATCCTCAATTTCAAGTTCTCTGTCGCATGGGACTGATGAGTCATCAACAAAACAAGGAAATAAATATGTCGAAACTAGTGAAAATGACGACATAAAAGCTGATGCAGCAACAGTCTCTGAGACCTGTATCTTAAAGAATTCAGACGTTGAACAATCAGCCAATCAGGAAAGTGAAGATATCAAAACAGTAAACTGTCCAAGCTGTTCATGTGCAACTGAAATTCATGTTGATTTAAGTTTATGTATTCATATGGATTGCACACATATTTATGATACACCACAGCTATTAAACTTGGAAGACAGTAAACCTGTGGAGGAAAGTCCACCTGAAGTGAATTCTTCAAGCACGCAATGTTGTAACTTAGAAGCACCTAAATTTCCAGAAACTGCTCATGAAGGCAATCTTTTTGACTGTGAGGAAAATCACCATTCATTTTGTTCTTGTCTTTTGAATCCGGAGCTTGCATGCCCAGGGAAAAGGAAGGATGGCCTCAGAATGAAGGGTGAAAGTTTGGCAGATGTTAGAGATCCATTGTCTGTTCAAAACAATGCTGAAAACGCTGATGAGAAAACTTGTCGGAATGAGAGTCTTGCAAGGCATGAAGATCTAGGAGAAAAGGACATGATAAAGCAGTCTGTGGAAATTGCATCGCTGCAAGAGTCGTTTGAGGATGAAACATACACAAGCTCTGATAGTCTTCAGATGGCATTTTGTGAAAAATATTACATTTTAAGTTTTCTAGATGAAAATGAGGCCGATCAAAATATGGGCGACAGCGATTTCCAGGCTGGGATTCCAGATGAGAAAAGAGGAGAATACACCACTGATAATAATGCGTATGTGCCTGATGTTTGTCATGAAAATCATCTTGTCCGTAAAGATGAAGGGTGTGGTCCAAATGAGACCGTCTCCAAAGAGGATGGCCATTGCATGGGACTCAAAGACAATCCCAGAGGAGGAAGAACAGCAAATGATGATTCTGATGGAGAATGTATTAGCAGACATGAGAATACAGATCTGGATATTTTCTGTAAGCCTGTCTCAAAGTCTACCTTAGATTTCAAACAGGAGAAGAAGAAGCTGCTTCAGGATTGGCTTTTGAACACGGCTCTCTGTAGGCCAGATGGTCACCAGGATTCCAGCTCCACCTACCCAAACATTTTCAGCGATGTATCTTTAAGTCTTGAAAAGAGCAATGACCTCTCAAGTAATCAAGATGAAACTTTAAGCAGTTACCTTGACATTGCCAATAATAGTCAAGAGGAGATAGCTTACAATCGTGATGATAAGACCAACCATTTTCCCTTATACGAAACTGATGGCAACTTTGGTGAAAATGTCTCATATTCGGAAAACGTTTTGAACAAGACATTCCTCGTAGATGATGAAAACACATCTGATGCCATTCTTTTGTCTGGGAATTCAGCGGAACAAGATGTTGATTTTAAAGCTTGTGTCAACAGCAAAACCAGTTGTATCTCTGCCCATGCTTCTGATGATGGCTTGGATGCTTATTCTGAGGCATATGGGGACAGCATGAATGAAGCAGAAATACTCAATGAACAAGTCATCACTGACTCCTCAAGCTCAAAGAGTGACTCTGATATTTTAAACCACACATCAAACTGGGTCCGCAGTAAGACAGAACTTGAAATGCTCCAAAGAGGTCATAGCAAGTTGTTTTCATTGGATACCTTTACAAGGGAAGGACAGAGTATAAAAGATAAGAATAATGTACCTGTAGATATGCAAGGAGCAAGTGCTTGTTGTTCATATTCAAATGATGGAGACCGAACATACTTGTATGTGAACCAAACTGAAGATAATGAACACGAGATCTCTGCTGTAGAGAAGGAAGCTGAAAAGGATACGTCATCCAAAAATAATTGTAATTATAATTGTTCATCATATTTTGACATGAGTAACATAACTTACGATTGTTTAGATTTTGGTGTGTTTAAAAAAGGGTACCTTCAAAAATCCCAAATCTTCTTCAAACCTTTTGATTTTTCCGATGCAAAGGATGCTCCAGAAAGAGATGTTTGCTCAGACCCTGAAAGAAATTGTTCTGATACTTCTTGTGGTACTTTGAAAGAGTACAAAGGCAATGACTTAGGTCAATTAGATTGCTCTCCATGGTCCTCTCACAAGAGATTGAGAAGCAAAGAAAGACCAACATCATTTTGCCCTGTTGATTTTGATATAACTGAGCCATTGAAACTAAGACGGGATGTAAAATTTCCAGATAATGTTTTCCCCTTTCAAAGTGCAGAGGATGGAAAACAGTTCAATCCAAATGCCGAGGCTTGTAGTTGTAGCCCTATGACCAAGCAAGACCTTCTGAGGCAGTGTTCTAGTGTTGGAAATAATCTTAATCATGAATCTACCCCCAAAAATGTGCAGGTATCAAGACCACAACAAATCCTTCAGAAAGGCCATGGAGTCCAACAATCAAGGGAAGAGAAGAAGAGTATGAAACCAGATCATACCCATAGTAAACAGACTTATTATGAGCTGTCAAATGATGGTGCACTCTATGCATCTCTAGAGCTTCATGCAGCAGAAATAATAGATTATTCTTTTGAGGAAAATGTTTCTGACAATCAATTTGATGAATGCTTCCATGTCAGTTTAGCCTTATGGGATGCTGATGATGAATTAGAGACATGTCACAGACACAAGGACAGTTCTGTTGTAAGTGGCAAAGAACAAGTTACCCTCGATTCTCTGATGACATGTAAAGCACAAGGTGTAGATGAAAGAGTGCTTTGTCCCAGTTTTTACAATTTCAGGAAGAGACGCCAAGTGTTGTTTTCAGATATGATTGGGACTCTTCCCTGTAGAGTAAATGCCGATAGCTTTGGTACAGTACTTAGTTTTATGTTAAACAAATTATCTTGCAGTACACCAAACCAGGGCCGAACAGGATACTCAGGGCCATGTAATTGATAATATAATCATACAATCAGCTAAACTCACAAAAGTCGTCTTTTGATTTACTAATTAAGAGGCTGTTTCAGATTGTACCTTTGTCTTCTTCTACTTCTTTTTTAAAGTTATCAGTTAGTGCCAGAATTGAAAAGCAAACTAGACATCTTGACTTCCCCCTTCTTTACAGAAAATAGACTTTATGACACTATATGCGTGTAGAAATCTTGCCGCGACAAGAAGAATATCCTGAATGAAGCCCTGATTTGAGCTGTGCTTTCAGTTTTGGCACTTTATTTTCAGCACTTAAAATTTTCCATCTTCATTTCAGTATTTTGTTTTTTTTGTACATTTCTGCAGAATTAAATCTGCTTGTGTTATTCTCTTCAGCAAATTACCTGATATGAAAATATTATTTTGTTGGTATTTGACCCTTAATATGCTGTCTGAAAAAAAATATTAAATAAATATATGTAAAAAAGAAAAATGCAGCAATCCCATTAGATTGCAATTTTGTAAGAGATGCAAAACTCAGCAATGCCAGCTGAAACTGAAACCCAGCAAGCATAGTCACCAATCTCAAACTAGTTCAGGGAAATGGTGAAAGGCAAGCAAAGTCCATTAACGAGCTGAGTCTGGGTTTAGTAAGCACAAAGCAAAGTGATGGGATTGCTTGTTTTTGTTACTTTTTTTTGTGAGTTAATGTGCCTTTTTGCAGATTTTTTGTTCGTTTTTGCTTTGCAGACATTTCTTCTTATTTTGTTCTTTTTTTGTTTTGTTTTTTAATTGAGCCCTTTATCTTGAAGGTTTGTTGGCCTTTTTTTTGGGAAGAAATGTACATTTTTAACTTTGTTATGTTGTGCCAATGCACAACTACTATGAAGAGGCGTCTCCAGTTATTTCATATACATGTACCCGCTTAATTTCAGACATTTTTAAATGCGAACTCTTTGGGAGGTATTCAAAGCTTTCCCATTTTCTTTTTCTTGAATGATTTGATTAGTTTGATAACATTATTTTTCTTTTTAAATTGCTTTAATCTTAGTACTACTGCTATAATTAATTTGTAAACTGTTGGGGGGCTCCTTTTGGATTAGCACCAAAAACAAAAGCAACACAGGTTCCATTGACAGGCCTTTTAATTAACTTTATTGAAGATAATGGAAACCAGTGGCAATGGATTTGATAGATTTCTTTGTTCTCTTCTTTGTTTGCCAGATGACCTCACTAAATTGTTGAGAGAGATCATGCAAGAGGCTCGCAACCTGACAGACGCTGAAAGGTTTGTGGATTACTCATGGAGTTTGCTGCTGTGTCTTTTGCTCGCTGGATTTCACATATTTCTTCCAATCTCTTCCTCTTACTTCTCCTCTTCTAATTCTCTCATCTGTCTCCTCCTCCTCCTCCTCCTCTTTCCTCCTCCTCCTCATCCTTCCCCCTCCTCTTGACTTTTTCTCTTCTTTTCATCCTCCTCCTCCCCCTTCCTCTGACTTTTTCTCTTCTTTTCCTCCTCCTCCTCCTCTTTTTTTCTCGATTGGATCAAATTATTTCTCAAAGGAAGAACTCTGAAGGTGATTGTGGAAAGAATTGAGTCTAACCCCAGACATGGTCTGTCAGGAATACCACAGGTTTCAGGGTACAGTCCACTCGTATTTATACACATAGATAGCAGTGATAAAAAATATCACCCAAGGAGCCAAAATGAAGCTATTTGCAGATGATAGTCCGTTATACAGAGAAATGATCTGTTATACACAAATGCAGAGAATTACATGTACATGTAAATAATATTAGGGACAGTAAAATACCCCTCACTCACTCACTGGATAAGGGAATTCCACTCAGAAAATGCAGTGAAATCAAGACATCAAATAAAAGGAATTTTACAGAGATAAACTATCACCAACACAGCCAAATCCTAAAAATAAATAATGTTCAATTTTGATGCATTTTGATAGACATTAAACTACAATATATAAACCAACACTGAGCCTAGTGCAGTGACACAAATGGCCTTGTGTCATTTCTGAAAGGCAACAATAATGTCTGTCAGCAAGATGTCAGAAATAAGTGTTACAAAATTTTTATAAAAGCAATCCTAAAATATGGAGGGATGTATGGGATCCAATTTACCAAAAACAAAAGATGATAGAGAAAACAGCAAAAGAATAATGCGGGTAGTCTTGTAAGAAACAGCTATAACTGTACACCTTGTTACACAAAAATAAACATGATTAAATTGCAGTGGATACCTCTCAAAGAACTAAGATCAAGAAATAAAGTTACCCTTCCATTCGGAGGCAATTAATAGCCAAGTAGTATTACCACACAGTGGTCAAATGAGATCAGATGCACAGACATTTACATTATCTTCAAAGACAGTCATTTCTATTCATATTTCCCTTTTACATTCAGATTGAGGAATAAACCTACAAACAATACTTCAAAGATACAGATGGCTTCCAACGGATGCTGAAAACCACAATGCTGACTTCAAATTCTAAATAGAATTACTTTTAACTTTTAGAGGCATTGACAAGGATTGTTAGCTCATCACTTTGTCAGCTTTTGTGTGAACTGATCTTTTTTTTTTTTTTTTTTTTTTGCTTCTTACAGATGTTCAGTTTTTCTTCTTGACAAGGATTCAGATGAGCTTGTCGCCATGGTCTTCGATGGCATCACTGCTGATGATAAAGAGGTATGTTTTTCGATGGTCCAACATCTGATTCTTGACAACAAAATATACCATCAATTGGATGGAAAAATGAGATAGACGTTTGACAAATAACATAGAATGTCTCTGTCTTTGAGTTGGTATTGATATTGAGAGAAGCTGTTTTGTCTTTGAAACCTGTCATGTAAAAAAAGAGAGGCATCTCCACTGCGTTGGAATGGTAAGGAGTGAAGGGACACAACCCTTTGATAGGTTTTAGCACAATCTGTAAAGCCAGAGCTTCTATTAATGAAATGAGCATGATGCGTCAGTGTTGTATTTCTGCTACTCTTTTAGACTGTATTTACTGTTCTAGCAATGTTGCGCATGTAATCATGTTCCTCTTTCTTTTTTTTTTTTACCATTATCTAAAAAAATCATCACTACCTCGTGCATGGCGCTTTTCTGTGAGAAAAAAAAGAGAGAGATTGAATAAGAAAAAAATATATTAATGAATTAATATGTAGGACTCAATTGAGAGCATAAATCTTTTAGTTCAATGTACTTTAAATGTTAAAATGTGTGTGTCATAAGTGAATTTGGGAGTTTCTGTCATATAGGGATACTATAATTTAACCTTTTTTCTTTTTTTAAACCATGTTTAGAACAATTTTTAAGTTGGCAAAGCGGAATAGTTTTCTTCTTCTTTGCCTCCTCCTCCTCCTCCTCCTCCTCCTCCACCTATTTTCTGTTTTTCTCTTTCTATTCTTTCCTCTTTTTTTAAATCTTTTTTTCTTTTCCCATTTAGTTTACATAATAGCCCATACTCCTGTTTTGAACAGTGCATATAGCCCGTAAAGTTCTTATTTTGTATGTACTGCTTTTAAGTCAGTTAAAAATGAATGAACATTATTAATTTTGAATATAGAACAGAATGACAAAATCCAACAAATTGAGATGGAAAAGATATGATTTTTATAAAATGTAATTAAAATTAAATAATACATGTAATATTCTTTTGGGTTTGCTACAAACTTAAACAAGACACTTTTTTTTTAATGTACTGTCCTTGCCCCTTGATTTTAGTATGCTCGATTTTTACAACTTCCTTTGTGATGTGGTGTCATGAAAATAGCCAAAAAAAGTTTAGCACTCTGTGGTAATTCATGAATTTTTTTGGAATATTGAAGTTGACTCTGAGAGTGAGAGGAAACATGTTTCATTTTATTTCGTTATATATGATGTGTAAACTTGGTCACATAATTCAGGATTTTTGATTTTTGTGTGTTATCATTATCAAAAATTCATCATGAAATGATTAGATTAGACATTTGACAGATATTGTCTTCAGGAAATTAGAACAAGAATAGTTTTACAGAATGTTCATTCTTTTAGATTATCTGTATTCATAACAAAACAACAAATCTTGTTTAAAAAATCTGTTTTTAATTTTCATGCTCCCTAATATGTGCTTGTAATCCTTTCACCATCCTCTCCAGCCACCTTACACCCCCGACTCCTCTTTGGCACCAACCTTTCTTTTTGTCTCCTTTTTTCCATACACCTTCATTATTTCATGCAAATAATACATGTAATGATAATTGTATGACAACAGCAGTAATAGTAGAAATGATAGAAATAATGATGATGATGATGATGATGATGATGATGATGATGATGATGATGATGATGATGATGATGATGATGATGAT
>JBCHJU010000023.1:0-33857 GCA_039654505.1 Plocamopherus imperialis | reverse complement strand
ATGATGATGATGATGATGATGATGATGATGATGATGATGATGATGATGATGATGATGATGATGAAAATAATAATAATGTGTATGTTAATTTGGTATTTTACGGGACATTTTTTTATTATTTTAGAAATCACTTTTTTATGTCGTTGTTGTGGGTTGTTTTCCTTATGTTCTTTCAGGTATTTGATTCATTAATATCGTTCTGAAAGAATGGTAGGGATTCACCGCATGGAAAATTTATGTCACAGTCATATCACCGATTTTTAATCCAATCATTTTATGAAGCCAATATTCTAATCACCTCAAATTATGCATTTTGCATTCCGTGTTCTTATCTGGATGCCTCGGCAGCTTGTTGGTCTTTGAAGAAAGCTGCCACCCGAATTTGAGATTTTTTTTTCTCCTTTAGATTTTTAGAAACGAGGAGGATGGGGAAGTTTATTGCCTTTTGAATGTATTATTATAATATGCACAGCAATAGAAAGTTGTCATATATAATAGGATACATAATCCAATAAAAGGTCATAATAATGATATAATATTATTCAAAATACAAATTCGTTTTATAGCAAGTCAGTACTGGATGCCATAATACGGTATCGTGCTGCTCTGGATTATTAAATCGGCACTTCGGAGTGGAGCGGGGAAATTGCACAAGTTACGTCATGTATTGTCTTTTTTTTTTTTTTTTGCTAAACACTAACGTTATCAACAACGGTTGTCTTGAACTTACTTGAAGGTTGGTTTACTGGCACCATGCATGTCAAGTCAAAATGAATAGATCTTCGGATTGTCGGTAACGTTGTGAATGGAATCCCTTTGTAACATTTGAACATAAGTCATCATTGATCATCTTAGTTAAGTGCCTTACTGACTCTGGTTCGAATCAATTGAGGCAAGAGCAAATACTTTGCACTTTCAGAATTCTAAGTAACTACATGTAAACATGTTATTTTTCAATGTTACAGTTATTCTATGCTTCAGTTTGTTACATACCGGTATTCTTGTAGCCTTCCATGGCCTCCTCTTTCATTGTACAATCCCTTCCTTAAATATAGTTTATTTGAACATTTAATTTGAGTTGTAATGGCAGTTCACCCTTCGCATTTTGCATAAGAAATTTTGAGGGGAAAGGGGATGAAGGGCTACCGCATAACATGCATCATGTCAGCGCTTTCACGTTTGCTGAATATTTTCCTTTTAAAATTATTATCGAAGAAATTTATTCTAAAATGTTATGTGGACTTATAACTTATTCTATAACTTAACATATTTTTGTGTCTTTCAAAAAATTCTGCACCTCTAAGAGAGTTTGTATGTTACTTAATAGATTACATGCTTTTTTTCTTTTTTTTTTCTTTTTTTTTTCTTTTTTTTTAGTTAAAAATGCTCAATCAACTTCGATTGTTTCCCACAGAAAACAACTCTTCCCACCACTCGTCACGACCCAGTTCCGGTTCCAGGAAGCGGAAGAGACCAACGCCAAAGTCCGACAGTCAGGTCAAGAGAAAATCGAGTGGACACCGGCTTGAACAACAGAGCTCTGAGGAATACGCGACTTCGGAAAATGACGGCAGCATTTTCTCTGACGATTCATTGACAGCAAGCAGGCAGGCGTCCAGAAGGGGAACGTTGCCTGAGGCTGACCATGGCTTGACCAATCTCACTCCAGATTCAACTCAGTCGTCGTCGCACCAACAGTTGGAAGGGCGTGATTTGGATCCTGGTGCTCGTAATATTCCCCCCATCCGCCAACAACAAATCGATTACCCGTCTGCTCAGCTACCTGAATGTGAAAGTGAAAGCGAAATGTCAGGGCGGAGATCTGGAAGGGGTGACTATGGTGAAAGTGATATTCCAGATGCCAACTTGAGGTCAGATTCCATGGAAAGCAAAGGTCATTTTGGACGACAGGCAATGATCCAATCACCTGTCACGGTATGGGGTCGGGAAGGGAGCAGTTTCGCACCCCACAGGGATGTAAGCATAGGTGTGATTGGAGAACAAAATAAACTTTCTTCCAGTAATGTTTCGCACGGTGCTTCTATTGATGGAAAAGTCAGGAATTTATCAATCCGAACTCCTGAGGTCTGGGCCAGTGACTCTTACATTCCTATCAACGAAAGTGCACCATCCACTTCTGATGATGAAAACCCCACAAAAGCAAAGATAATGAGGTCATCTAATGCTCAACAGGAAAAGGCACAGCAGCAAAAACTTACAGAGCTGCATTCCAAATATGGACTTCTGGAAGATGAGTTTCCTAGAAGTCAAGATGAGTTTGATCGTGCTGAAATGAAAGAAGCAAATTTTTCAGGATCTTTTTCCCACCAGGATCAAAGTCACTCTGAAGGAAAGGAGAGATTGAAACAAAAAGTGGTTGCATCGAAAGATAATCAAACAGTGGTATCCAAAGATCACAAGGGCAATGTCAAATTTGAAGTAACAATCAATCAAGATGAAACGAACGTCTTATACAACGTTGCCAAAACAGAATATAAAACATATTCTTTGAGAGATGATGAAAATGGTCGAAGTTCAGAAGAATCAATGAAAAGCATACCTGACACCATCAATATCAACTTGACAGAAACAAAAGAAATAACCAGATCAGACAAATACGAATCCAAAGTAAAGGACACAGTTCTTTTAAAAGACAACAAACTAGATTCAGGAGAAATGGGTTTTATTGTCAGCCAGAAAATATACAATGAAAATCTTACAATGATGTATGAGCAGGATAGACTTGGTGAGAGCATAAGTCGAGAGAGTTCTGTTGAAAGAAGAAGCTTGAATGAAGATTGGACATCAAAAGTTGATGCATCATCAGCTGATATGACACTAGCAGAATCTCATTATAACGAGGCTAAACGATCTAAGAGTAACAGCATGGGAAGTCGTTCAACATCTGTTGACGATCGGGATGCGGCCGTATCTGAAGAAATGGTCCACAAGAAAGCGAAAAAGCCCTCGGAATCAATAGGCGAATGTGTAAATGAGGAGAAAATACTAGTCACACACGTAGAGCGGAATCAGAATATGGATTTTGCGAACCTTCTTAAAGAGAGGGGTTATGATTTGGATGGTTCTTTGGAGGACTCAGTTTTTGTTTCACCACTTATGGACACTTCAGACAAATTGCACACACCATCCCAACATTCCTCAGACCAAGTCGGACAGGAAGCAAATGACCAAGCAGATGGCAGGACGACCAAATTTTCTACAGCCATAAATGACCGCCATAACTCATCTCTTTCTGGGTATCACCCTGATGCTTCTGCTGACAGCTTTGATGCTTCCTGGTCCAGCTTCAATGTAGTGTCACCTTCAGTGACTGCCTCTTCGGGCCATTACTCCTTTTTGTCCGATGACCAGGACACTTTCGTTACCACTGAATCAGGAGATTTGTACTTCAGCCCAGATCAGACGGCAGTTAGTGTTGACTCTAACGCTTCATTCAGGACTGGCGGAAGCCCAGATTCATCTGAGTACAAAACTCCCCAGGAATCCCCAAGGCAGAGAGCTCCGCTTGATACTCACATGCTGTCAGACAAAGTTAGCCCTCTTTCATCATTGCATGATCCAAAAATAAGTTCAGCTCTGAGAGATACAACTGCCAGTCTTGTGTCCACAGATGGAGATAAAATGGTTAACAGGAATGTCATTTTCAACGACGAAACAGTAAGGCAAGTGTTGAAGAAAGAAGTGAAGAAAACACTAGCTCGCCTTCAGAGAAGAGTCCGTAGTCTCAGTGATTCAGCTATCAGCTCAGACTATACTGACCCAGAGTCGGCTTCAGTTTCTCCTCGTGGAAGTTATTTGAAAGGATCACCGGCTCGCTCCATTTTACCTCAAGACCTCAATACTCTTATTTCTATTCATGCAGAGGAAATTGTCTCCCCATTCCAAGTTTCATCACTTTTGTCTCCTACTTCTTCCATTGGTTCAACAAAAGACTCCAGCACATTGCAATCTCCGTCTCATGTGAAGGGCAGAAATCTCAAATTGAATCAGCCAGGAATTTCAAATAATGAGTGCTCTTCAACTGAAATCTTACCTCAACATTCAGAAAAGCAAGGTGGAAATACAAGTACTGAAGTGGATAGAGGAGATGACTCACAAAGAGACACTGAATATGATAACAGACCAATACCAGAGGAGGACTTAAATCAAGGGGAATTATTAGACATCATAAATGCTGCTAGATCAAAATCAACAAAGGATGGCTTCCCTTTACCACTCCCAACTCCTCAAGGCAGATTTCCTGAAAGGCTTGTCAATGCTATTTTGGCCATTAGAAGATATCCTTTACTTTTTGAGACAGCTCATAGAGCGCATTATCGTAGAAGGATTTTTGGAAGATGGACCAAATCCCTAGATGATCTGACTGGACTTGAGAAAGCCTATCATGCCAAAGATTTGGAGGATAGCATAACAAAGAGAGCAGCTTTCATACTGCAGTCAACTCAGAATATCTCATCAGATGATGTGTCAAACAGGGCACTAGAGAGAGGTATGGATGCTGGGGATCTTCACTTTTCTACTCCCGAAGGAGTTTTGAAATCCAGGTTACAGCACCAGCTGGAAGAGCGAGTCTTTCATGATGACAGATTGAATTATGCATACTTGTCTGACCAAGAGCACCTTGCTTTACTTCAAAGACAAATGTTAAATAAAAATTCCAGCTTTTCTGAACTGGACGATGATGGAGACATGGCCATGCAAGCCATTGAACATTTATCAGAAGAGCAAATAGGCAAACTGCAGATGGCCAGAGCAATTGTTACAGCTCAGGAGAGTCTGGAAAACCTGAGGGAGATGTCGGGACAGGGGAAGGCCATGGAAACAATGGCTAGTCGTGTATCAAAGCAAATGCTACTATATAAGTCTCCATCTGAGTCAAATACATCAGGGCAACCTAATTTTCAGTCTGGCACATTGCATAACAAAGTTGACGTGGGAGACATTGCAATATCAGATGAGGTTGATGGTGAGAGAAGAAGCGACATTCAAGCTAATGAATCTGATGACAGCATATGTTTTGTTTTCTTGAACAGATCAACAGAACCATATCAGTTTCCTGGTGCTTACGCCCACAAGGATAACCCGTGTGGATACGGTTTTGCACACCACCATTCCCCAAGATCAGATGTCCATCAACTTTCAATCTCTAAATCGGCTGACAGCTTGCATACCAGCAGTGACTTTGACTGTAACAGCCCATACAAATACTCCGGCTACAGAGACACAATGCCCCCGCTGTTTGACAGGGCTGCGTCTTTGGATGATATTTACCACCAAAGACTGCAGAGAATGTGCCAGGAAAACCGGCAACAGTCAAGATCAGCTGACATGCTCAATGTTGGAGATGACAGCAAAATTGATTCCATGGAGCAGATCTTCCCACCTCGTATTAATGTTGGTGACACAGATGCCGATGTAGAATCTAATGCTTGTGGAAGTACTAGTGATATAAGTGACCCAGACCTGCCACCTGTGCGACACGCCTCTATCATTTCCAATGTTTCGACCGTTGGCTTCTCCTATCGTAAGCCATCTCATCCTCGTGATTTCAAAGGCTTTGAACAGGAAGCATACCTACAGCTAGTGAACATGGCCCAATCGCCCGAGGGCTGTTCGCCAGATCAAATCAATCAGTCTGGAATGGAGAGTGAATCTTCAGAATATTCAAGCGACAGCTATTTCCGATCTGAGGTTGAAACAGGGACTCCCTATTTCAAAGAGTTTAAACCCGGTGTTCCTCCTTTACAGGCGGAAAACGGATGTCAAACTGTAGCAACGTCATATTCAGGAACAGAGGCATCCCCATCTTTACACCCAAGCATGCAAAACCTCAGTGTTTTACCTTACGACTACAGCGAAGGTCATTTTACCACTTTTCAAGCTACAGAAGGCACCGAAAACTGGCATCATGTTTCGGAGATGGTAAGAGAAACGACTGATATGTTAAGAAATATTCAAAGCCAGCCACTTTATCTTCCCACGGGAGATTTAGGTGACTCAGATGATAGTCTCAACGCATCAACAATAAATGGCCAACCTCTCAGCAGCCGTGGAATGTCTCCCCGCAAAAAGGCCCTCAAAACAGATGAATCAGTGGCAACTCAAACTGATGATGAAAGTACAAGTGCCAATGGTGTTCAGAGAATTCAACGATATGAAACTGAAGCTCAAAGTAATAGTGTTTATTTATCTCCAGAGCTGCAAAAGAAGATTTTAGAAGAATACCTTCAAGCTCAGCAAGAAAGAAATGCTATAGACGCAGAGGAAGTTCAAAATATAAATCCAGTTCAAGACATGCAGATGGTTGGCCCAATTGAGATGCAAACACAATCTTCATGTCTTCATCAACCAACACAAGTTGAGGGAGTCTTGGAGAGAACTCTTGTGTTTGCTGAAAGTGGAAATGGAGGTGCAGGTAGCGAGACGATCTCGACCTTCATGCCACCCCATGAAAGTGGTCCCTCCATTGACGATGCAACCATGACTGATATGGCCCTGGAAAAAGATGATCAATCACATACATGGACTCAGACATCGGGTGGGGCTAGAGACGATGCCAAAACCAATAAGGTAATCATCAAGATAAAAGACGAAGGAACTCAGACAGCTTTCAGGCAAGATCAAGGGGAGAGTGTAAATCTTGATTTTTCATCTATGGATGAACAAAATATGGTGACATCCTCAACACAAACTGGAGTGTTTACGATGGTGTCCCATGCTGTACAAACCTCAGTCTCTACTGATCGAAAGAGGACTGGACCTGGACTATTACAAACGCAAAGCAGTGCGGCAAAATACACAAATGATCAGCAAAATAAGATCTTTGTTGATGAAGGTCTAGTAAAGATCCAAGAAGGAGAAAGTGAAAGATTTCCTCAAAATCTTTCGAGTAACCCTGAAGATGATTCTGTCAAAGCTAAGGGCTCAGAAGAAGTATATAATATTGACGGGGATTCCGTTATACCTCAATTAACACCTCTATTACATGGACGACTTGAGGAAGTCAATAACCATCACAACGAGACCTCACAATATGGCGATAGGAGTTCAACCAAGATGGTAGTTGCTGAGAAAGGAATAACTCCCAATGCCGTGTATGAAACACAAAAGGAGTCCCTTGGCGGCCACAGCATTTCGGCAGCTGGTGATGTGACAGACATTAATCTGAAGGTCATTTCTAATGTGCAGGAGAGTGAAATAGCTCATACCATGAAGAGAGACTCTGATGAGATGACCTTAGAGGAAGAAGAGATTATCCCCACTGAGGTGTCTAAAATACAAGTGAAATTTCCTTATGATCAACAAAAGGATGGTGCTATTGATTTGAAATCAAGGAATTCTCAAACATACATAAAAATGTCACATGACCAAGATCTTTCAGATCAGTTTCCAAGGAATGCTGACTTTGAGGAGGTAAAGAGTTTTTCACAAGAAGAAAATCTCACATGCACACCCTCTGAAGTTACAGAAATGCCAATCATAAAAGAAACACGAACTCGACCTCCAGTCAGCCTATCAAATTATGCCATTCTAGTGAAATCATTAACAGCATTTGATCAGCCTCAGACCTCGTCCTCTCGGGAAACCAATCTTTATGAACAAAGCAAACAGGATTCAAGTTCTGAGGAAGAGTTTGTCATCACTGAAAACTTCAGCATAGCTGAAATGACACCTCATTCAGATGAGAGACTTGCCAGTAGTGTTCAGGAAAATACACTTTATGTTCAAGAATCACATAGGAGACCTTTCAACAGAGCACAAGAATCAATTCAACCTCAAGAAAATTTTGAAGATCTGAGCCAAGGAATTCCTGATCAAATGATCATCGATGAGGAAGAAATTATCCCTTCTGATGTACCAAGGATACAAATGAAATTTCCTCACGATCAAAAGGTTGTTGACAGAGATCTCATACCAGGGAAGTCACGGATAGTTTCAAAGGATTTACTTGACCAAGACAAGTCTTTTTCGAAAGGCAAATCATCTGACCCATTGCCAAATGAAAGTGACATGGTATCAGATATGGCTTTAGCCAATAGAGAATTTAGTAGTGACAAAGAGGACACCAGTGCTGCTGTGTTTGAGGAACTCTTACAGAAAGAAAACCTTAGTCGGCCCCCTTTCAATCGATTGCAGGACGATCAGAAAACAAAGGATGAAAAAATTCAGAAACAGAAAGCTGCCGTTAAGGAGGTTAGAGGAGTTGAAGAGGATAAATCATTTGATTATTGCCAGCCACGGAAAAATATTGCAAGTTCTAAAAGGTACCAGGACAGTGGGAAAATTGATAAGGAAAATGAGCAAGGCTTCTCTATACAGGATGATGCAAAAATGACAGATGAATATAAAAAAGGACATGGTTTTGGAGGAAATGAAGCAAGAGGATCAAGCAGTGAAGAAGAAAATGTAACCACTGAAGCTTATGAAATGCCTGGCCCATTTCCAAGTGACACAACAGTACATACTGATCATGCAAGTATTTTGACTCAAACAAAGTCCTCCCCTAAGCATGATGACACTGGATCATTAACCACCAAATATGAAAATAAAAAGGGCAAAGAGCCCGATGTCCAAAAACAAAAGACAAATGTTCAGTTCTCTCAATATTTGCCTCAGAAGAATAGCACAGGCACTGATGATGAGGAAGCTGAGTCATTAGATGTCCATACAATTTACATGAAAGATATCAACACTGGGTATGTGGAAGATCCCAATGAACATAAAACTCACAGTCAGCAGAGCAAATCAAGTTTGTATGGGGAGATCAAATACTCAAGCATTAGTGACTCTGATGTTTCCATTGAAGCTCAACAACATGCAATAGTGCACCAATCAATTGGTCGACCTGATTCTGTCAAGGCCAGTAAAGTTCAAAGATTGTCTAGCAGTGAGGAGGAGGAGGAGGTGAGTGTCACAGAAGTTTATGAAATACCAGGAAAAAATAAAGATGCGGAACAGAAAAAGACTGAAGCCAATGAAATAAAAAATCAGAAATCTAGAATAACCAGCCAGGTGAAAAGTGGTCAGCCCTTCCAATCTTACCCAGAGAAAACTGAAATGAGTGAAGAGGATGAAGCTATGTCAGTAGATGTTCATACAATTCACATCAGAGATACCAATTCTCAACACTTGGAAGATCATAATAATCAGGTTGCCCAAATCGAGCATGAAGTTTCTGCGCAGGTTCCTGTTAGTGTTCATAAAGATCCAGGTGCAAGACAATCCATTCACTCCGCTTTGGTCGCGGTCCCAAAGGTACAAAGAGAGTCTAGCAGTGAGGACGAGGAAGTGAGTTCCATGGAAGTTTATGGAATCCCTGGAAAGCATGTGAGTGGCCAATCATCTGGCACATCTCATGGGAAAGCAGTTTCTGATGCAGGTGGATATGAAGTTGGAAAAGAGTACAAGCCTCCCAGCATGCAGATGGCAGCAGATCAAGCCTTAGAATCTATGCCTGAAATAACTGAATCAAAGCAGGATGAAGAAGCAATGTCTATTGACATCCATACAGTTTATGTGAAGGATACTAACACTCAAAATTTAGAACACCTGGATGAGCAAACTGCACTCGGTCAGCAGAGAGATTCTAGGCTGCATGGAGAGACAGTACCAAAAACCATCAGAGACTCCGCTGTTTCAATGGAAACTCAGCAAGAAACAAAAGAACAATCAATTGATCACACTGATTCTGTCAAGGCCAGTAAAGTTCAAAGATTGTCTAGCAGTGAGGAGGAGGAAGTGAGTGTCACAGAAGTTTATGAAATGCCAGGAAAGAATAAAGTCGGTCAGCCAACTGGCATTCCACATAAGGACGTTGACAGGAAAGAGACTGACGGTGATGAAGCTCAAAAGCAGAAATCCAGAACAACCAGCGAGATGAAAACTGCTCGGTCCTCCCCATCTTATTTTGGGAAAGCTGAAATCAATGAAGAGGAGGAAGCTACATCAATAGATGTTCAAACAATTCACATCAAAGATACTAATTCTCAATACTTGGAAGATCCCACTGAACAGGTTTCTCACATAGAGCAGAGAGCTTCTGTGCAGATTCCTTTAAGTGCCAATCAACATCCAGTGGCAAGACAATCTTATCCTCCAAAAGTACAAAAAGAGTCCAGCAGTGAAGAGGAGGAAGTTGGTGTCACAGAAGTTTATGAAATACCAGGAAAGAATAAAAGTGGTCAATCCACAGGCAGTCTGCATAAGGGTGCTGACGAGAAAGAGACTGAAGGTGGTGAAACTAAAAAGCAGAAATCCAGAACAAGCAGCCAGATGAAAACTGGCCGGTCCTCCCAATCTTACCCAGAGAAAACTGAAATCAAGGAAGAAGACAAAGCCATGTCAGTAGATGTTCACACAATTCATATCAAAGACACCAATTCTCAATGCTTGGAAGATAAAACTAAACAGGTTTCTCACATAGAGCAGGGAGTTTCTGTGCAGGTTCCTGTTAGTGTCCATGAACATCCAGTTGCAACGCAATCCATTCAGTCAGCTTCGGTCAAGGCTCCAAGGGTACAGAGAGAGTCTAGCAGTGAGGAGGAGGAAGTGAGTTTCACAGAAGTTTATGAAATGCCAGGAAAGAATAAATTCTGTCAGCCAACTGGCATTCCGCATAAGGACGTTGACAGGAAAGAGACTGACGGTGATGAAGCTCAAAAGCAGAAATCCAGAACAACCAGCCAGATGAAAACTGGTCAGTCCTCGCCATCTTATCTTGAGAAAACTGAAATCAATGAAGAGGAGGAAGCTACATCAATAGATGTTCATATAATTCACATCAAAGATACCAATTCTCAATTTTTGGAAGACCCTACTAATCAGTTCTCTCACATAGAGCAGGGAGCTTCTGTTCCGATTCCTGTAAGTGCCCATCAACATCCAGTGGCAAGACAATCCTATCACTCAGAATCGGCCAAAGCTCCAAAGGTACAAAGAGAGTCCAGCAGTGAAGAGGAGGAAGTTAGTTTCATGGAAGTTTATGAAATACCAGGAAAGAATCAAAGTGGTCAGCCGACTGGCAGTCTGCATAAAGGTGCTGACGAGAAAGAGACTGAGGGTGATGAAACTAAAAAGCAGAAATCCAGAACAAGCAGCCAGATGAAAACTGGTCATTCCTCCCAATCCTACCCAGAGAAAACTGAAATCAATGAAGAGAACGTAGCCATGTCAGTAGATGTCCACACAATTCACATCAAAGATACTAATTCTCAATACTTGGAAGATCCCAATGGACAAGTGGCTCATATACAGAAAAGAGATTCAGGAAAGACCGAATCAGCAAATAGGTCTGACGAACATGCCAAGAGAAATGTGGGCCGTGACCTTCATGAAGAGCAAGCAACGAGCTCCTCAGATTATAACACTGAGTACAAAAAACGCATGAACATTGAAAACACTGTTCAGGGTCCCATAAAAGCCCGCCTACATCAGTCACTTGATCTTCCAAACTCAGCCAAGGTGCAAAAGGACTCTAGTAGTGATGAGGAAGAGTTTATGGATGCTGTTGAATTTTATGAAACGCCAGGAAAACATACAACTGGCAGTTCTACTGGTATTCCAGGGAAGAAAGAAGATGGAAATGAATATCAAAGGATGGAAAGTAAGGGCCTGGATCCCAAATCATTCATGAAGGTAGAAGTTTCTGCTGTGCATGTTCCTGTAAATACCCATCAACATCTGCCTGCAAGAGAACCCCATCACCAGTCTGATTCAATCAGGGCTTCTGAGGTACAAAGAGAGTCTTCTAGTGAAGACGAGGAAATATGTTCCACGGAAGTATATGAAATTCCTGGAAAACAGGCAAGTGGCCAGTCAACCGATGCTTCATACAAGGGTGCAGATGCTAAAGGAAGTCAAGTGGAACAGGAGCACAAACCACACAGGCGGGTTAAAGAGGATCAGCCGTGCGAAACTGCACATGAAAGGGGAGAATCAAACAAGGATGAAGAAGCAATGTCAATAGATATCCATACAATTTACATGAAGGATATTAACACTCAGAATAGGGAATACCCTGATGAACAAACTGCACTCAGACAGAAGAGAGATTCAAGCCTGCATGGAGAGACAGTACCGACAACCATCATAGATTACAACGTACCTATGGAAACTCAGCAACAAGCAACAGCACAACAGTCATTTGATCACCCTACTTCAGTAGATGCCAGTAAAGTTCAAAGATTGTCAAGCAGTGAGGAGGAGGAGGAATTGAGCTTGGTGGAAGTTTATGACATGCCTGTAGATGATAGAGATGGTCAGCTCTCTGATTTTCCATCCAAAAGAGTAGATGAGAGAGACAATCAAGAAAGTGAAAGTAAGATACAGCAGACCAAGTCAATCAGTCAATCTTATTATCCAGAGGAGATTGATAACAATAAGGATGAGGAAGCAATGTCATTAGATGTCCACAGAATAAACGTTAAAGATATTTACACTCCATACATTGAAGATTCAGATGAACAAGCTGCTAGCAGGCAGCAGAGAGGTTCCACGAGTAAAGACGATATGAACTCCAAGATTCAGTTGGAAGATGGAATGTATAGTCAACCTCCAAAAACATATCCCCCTCACCGTGAAACCTTCAAGGACGAAAAACAGCAGCTTCAAGAAACTGTTTCAGATAAAACTCGTGATATCAATGATGATAAAAGAGGTAAAGATTACCCAGCCAAAGACATGTCTCCAAAGGAATCAACCAATGCTCCACTATCTGGGTATTCCACAGTAGGAGAAAGCTACAAAGATCACAGAGATTCAAGCAGTGAAGAGGAAGTTACAGAAACTTTGGAAATACCTGTTAAAGTCAAGGCAAGTCAATCATCTCCTCCATATCCAGTGCCCAAATCAGGTGATAAACAGAGCTCTAAAGACCTAACTAAATCAATTCCATATCAACTATCTGAAAGAGTGCCGGTACCCAAAGTCCCTAGTGACGTGGAAAATGTAAAACATGATGTGCATTCCTGGAATATGTCAGGCCGCCAGCCTTTCAGATCTCAAATGGAGAAGATAAAATCTGCCGATTCCAGTAGTGAAGAAGAAATTTCTTCAACGGAATTTTACCAAGTTCCCATGAAGCCATCTGCCCCACAAATTTCAGCTGATTCTAGATCTAAACCCAGAACAATACCTAAAGGGAAAGCCAATGAAAGTAGTTCAAGCAGTGGAGAAGAAGAGGAAATGTCAGTTGAAACCTATGTGATACAAGAGAAGACACCACCACAAAATATGTATGTAGTGAATGAAAAAGAGAGGAGCCAAGAAAGGAAGCCAGTGCAAGGTCAGGAATTTTATCCAAGCCACCCTCAACAGGCTCTAACCCAGGCAGAAAGGCCATCAGAGATGCCAAACAAACGAGAGACTTTAGAAAAGAAAATGACTCCTCACTTCCCCTCAACCTTCAAAGACAAGGAGAAGCAGACTGAATCAAGCAGTGATGAAGAGATTATTACAACAGAAGTTTTTGGAATTCCAACCAGTGTTCACAGTGTTCAAAAATCTCCTGTTTCAGGTCCACACAGTGAGCGGTCTTTGTCACCTTCTAAGGCTGGTTACGAAAGCAGCAAAAATGAAATTATTCCAGGAAGTGATTCAACAGCAAGCAGTGACAAGGCCTTCCAAGACAAGGAGAAGCAGACTGAATCAAGCAATGATGAAGAGATTATTACAACAGAAGTGTTTGGACTTCCAGCCAATGATCATACTCAAAGTGTTCGCAAATCTCCTGTTTTAGGTTCACACAGTGAGCCGCCGTTGTCACCTTCTAAGGCTGATAATGAAAAGGGCAATCATAACGTTAATCAAGAAAATGTTTCGATGTCAAATAGGGCCTCTGTTCCAAGGAGTCAAATCGGGCACCTTGAAGAGCTGAAAGATGCGAGGGAGAAAGAAGATGAATTCGTTACAGATATAACACAGAAGCTGACTGTTGGCCAGTCTCAAACTCCTTCACAATCAGCTACTTCAAAAGCTATTAATTCAGAGGTTCCTTCAGTTTCACAATCTCTGAATGTAAACCAGCCTGCTTTATCACCTACAGTGAACACTGGTGAGGAAAAAGAGTCTACCATTGAAAAAAGCTCCAAGAAACTTCCAGATTATGAAAAAACAAATTCTAAGAATGCTGAAGAAAAACAAAAATCAGTCACAATTTCTCAGTTGCATTCTACAGATGATGAAAAGAAGCAGCAAGGCAGTGTTCTTGGGAGAGCAGGGGGGAACACAACTGATTCTGCTCTCTACAGAGGAAAGGAAAGGGATTCAAGTGAGGAGGAAGAAATAGTCTCTGAGACCTACTCAGTCCCCATCCATATCAGAGAAACTACAGTGACAGGAGGAGAAGAAGAAATGCTTTCTGCACAAAAGCACACCACATCACAGGTATTTTCCACACCGAACACTGTCCAAGAATCTTTCATGAATGAACAGAAAGAAGAACGCAACGCAGACAGCAGTCTTCAGCCTTCTAAATTACTAAATGGACAAACAACAGACACAGCTTATGGCTCCAAGAACATTAGTATGGGTGATGATGTTCCTGTCAGGAAGCCAGGCAAAAGACTCGTACCTCATGATACTCGAGGCTCTCCCTCTGATTTTGCTGCTGGAAATGAGAAGAGTGATTCGAGCAGTGAGGAGGAAATAACCATTACGGAAGTATTTAAATTGCCACGCACATTCACTGATAGTCACTCTAATATTCAAAGGGGCGTTGAAAGAGAAAATGATGAGAATATTTCCAGTAGTGATGAGGAAAGGACAGTTGAAGAATCATATGGTTTGCCAAGTACACCTTTGTTAAGCCAACCTTTTGAAATGGCAAACCAGAAAGAAATTTCCATGGTTGAGGTGTATCCTCCTCCCAAGAAAGACCCAAGAGATCCAACAAATACACTTGATCAGGAGATGAAACAAAGAAGTTCAGGAGCTGAAGAAGAAAGTGCACTAAAAATCCCCAAAGCTCAAGAAAACCCTGTTTATTCTGTAGCAGATGGGAAACAGCCAAGAATGTCTAAGAGTGATGCTTCCCAGGCACCTGAAGAGGTAAGGAGTGGAAGCTCTGTAGTCCCTATGGAAGTCAGTTATGGGAGAAATGTGGGTGATGACATGAAGAGAAACTTCGTCCATACCATCAGGTACAGTGAAATCACACATCAAATCTCAGATTCTCCTTGTGAGTTGGAGATGACAAGATCTAGCAGTGATGAGGAAGTAAGCAGTGTAGAGGTTTACAAAATACCACAGAAAAGAGCTGCCACTGAGAAGGATGGTAAAATGGACGAGGGAACAAACACAGATGTATTAGTGGCAACATCAAATGAAAGTAAGCAATATGCAGAGGTCAAGCCCTCTAACAACAAACCAATGAACACAGAGTCTGATGACCATTCACCTAGTTGGAAAGAAACCTCAATGGAGAAAACCATGGCTTTCAAGAAGCAAGAGGATGTTCTAGATGGAAGTGGAAAACATGGTAATGTAAAGGAAAATGTAAAATTTCAACCAAAGAATCCACTTGAGCAGATTGAAAAGAATGACGAAAGTTCTGAAGAAGAACTATATCAATCTGAAACTTATCGTATTCCAACCTCTACTACTACCACCACACATCAAATGAAACCATCTGAAGCTAGACAGCCTTTAGCAAAGGATAAATCTAAGTTGGAGGATAAATCACAAAGCCACCCTTCAATCAGGGATATATCCAATAAAAGTTCAAGCTCAGATGAAGAGGTTGTTTGCACTGATCATTTCAAAATTGTATCAAATCAAGAAGATCAAGTCTGTGATGTCCCACAGAAATATGCTGAATACACAACTCAGAAAGGTATTGTCATTTTGGAGTCTCCAATTCACAAAACAGAGGATAAAAAGGAGACCAAAACACAGGATCAAGATTCAAAAGCACACTTAGACGCTTCACAGAAAGCTATACAGATTTCTTCTGCTCTCCAGAACAAAGACACTGCTCCTACCCATCAAAGGGGTTATGGAGGAGAATACCAAAGTAGTTCTGAAGAGGAAATGGAGGTCACTGATGTTTTTACCATCCCTGTCAACCTTCCTAACGATCAACAAAAAACTAATACGGATATTGTCACTGAAAATGGCAGGCATCAAGCTCCAAGCCAGCATGGAGACATGAATGAAAATACAACTGGAAGAGTCCTTATACCAGGTACAAACAATGATGAAGAGGCAAACACAGCTACTGAAATCGATATGCCCATTGAGTCTCAATTGGTCTCGGAATACAAACCTGATTATTCTTCTATCCCTGTACAAAGATTGTCACAAGGCAGCAACATATCAGAAAGTTTGTGTATGGCCTCGAACTTCTCAAATCCATCTATTCATCATGGACTCGAAGCATCAACAACACTTGACTTCATAATTGCACAGCAATCATTACACCCGTCAACATTGTACCATGCTTCAGAGAGGAATATTGTCCATAATGACGAAGTCTCCAGTCTGAAGGGAAAGGCTGTTGACAGCGCCACCCTTGGTCAAACCCAATCAACTATGGGAGACAATTCAAATAAACTTGGTTCATCGGGGCCAGAAATATTAGATGTCTCAAATATGTCAAGAGCCAGTAGGAATGCTCGTCAAGATCTGTTGCAAGCTGCCGAAGCATGTGAAGGACCGACGGTTACTACAGAAAACCATAACCAAAACGTAATGAAGGAGCACAGCAATTATACTGAAGCCATAGTTCCCGTAGCAGAAGTAACTTTGAGAAAATCAGAAAAGACTGTGGCATTTTCAGACTTGCAACAAAAAATGCATTTACTGGAAAATCTGTCTCAATATCCCGATACTGGGTTGAAAGAGAAGCAAAACAAACAAAAACAGCAGCATCGAAAAGATCAATTATTTACAGAGCAGACAGATGACATTGATGGTAGATTGCCTGTACAAGGAAACCAACAGGAAACTCATGAAAAGCTAGTCTCTGATTCAAATATGAACCAAATGTATGAACCGACTGAAAGAACATCTAGTGCTGCTCACACAATGCAAAGGGAAAGCTCCAGAATGCACCAAAATCAGCAGCAACAAGAAAAACATCAACAAATTTCAGAGCAAGAAGATGGTGCACCTATCAGAGAAGAAGTTTTGGACAAATCTGAAAAATCAATGCCATCTTCAGCATGGAGAGGCATACTTATGAGGCTTGGAAACGTGACCCATGATTCTCAAGATATGATGAACACCGATCGTAAAGAGTCAGCCGAGACCCCTCTTTCTCAGCAAGGTCTGTCAAACTTTACTCAAACTCAAAAGGAGGAGAAACTAGAACGTAGATTAGCACAGACACCATCAAGCATCAAAGGACAAGAGCAGGAAAGCTCTTATGACAGTGATATCTATATAACTGATGCTCAAAATGTGTATGAGGAACCGATAAACAAATCAAACAGACAAGTTCCATCTTCTGACTGGAGAAGGTTGATTGATGCATTGTCTATTTTACCTGATAGCTCTCAAGTAACTTCACATATGGAACCACAACAATATCAAAGTGATAGATCAACAGAAGAGAGATATTTTCTTACAATTGATGGCAGAGAAGTACCATATGAAAGAAGACCCACAGAAAGTAAGGTGCAAAAATCAAATACTGCACGAAACAAGGCCACAGAACCTAGTGCAAACTCTCAGAAAAGCAAAGGGTCTAATCAACATCAAGCAGAATTTTCAGCAGTCAGTGTTCAAAATCTTAACATACCAACTACAAATCAAGTGGAAAGAGCAGAGCAATTCATGCTATTTCCAGACAAACCTTTTTTGAGACCAAGTAAAACCTCACCTAATAAGAAAGCTTTGGACAGAGCCAGAGGAAATGGAGAGGAAACAAAGAAAGAAAACACTGATTCTAAGAATGATGATAAAGTTGGGAAAGAAACAAAAATTGAATCTTCACCGGGAGAAAATAAAAACAAGAAAGATAATAAGCAGCATGAGGAGCACCATGTGGAAGAGATGAAAATTTCAGTTTCAAAAGAAAGCTCATCAAGTATGCCAGAAAGAAGGGATCAAGTGCCAAGACCTTCTTTGACACCAGAGAATGTTGTTGCTGTGTCCACGTCTGAAATGACCCATGAATGGCAATTGGGTGACTATGCAATGAGTTTGATGGATCACCGTATGTATCCAGACTTTGAACGGGGTCTTGAGTTTCATAATGAACAGTCTAGGAATAAAGCTCATACTAGTGAGACACCCACTCGTTTGTTGAAAGCTGAAAGGAGGGGTCCCATTAAAGTATACAGCTGGGCCCATGGACATCAAACTACATTGTCAGACTCCCTTATGGAAAAGGAACCAAGTGCTAGTAAAGATGAAGAACACTTACCCAAACCGTGCGATTCTCTTGAGAAAAATAAATCAAATACAAGTGAAGATGAAAAACGATTAGATTCCCTTGAAGTAAATAAACAAATTGCAAATAAGTATGAAGAGCACTTACCGAAACCATCAGACTCCACAGAGAAAATTAAGCCAAATGCAAATATTTGTGAAGAACTTCCTCTAATCCCACAGTCTGTGGAACCGGCTCAGACTTTTAAAAAGAGGAAATCCCAAGACGTAACAGATCAACTTCACGTAGATGATAGAGATCCAAGGCCTTATCATAGTAAGCATGACATGCCTGACCTTTCGTCTCAGCCAAATATTCAAGAGGCCGAGGCACAACAACTTAAAGAAAGCAGTCTGGTTCTGGCTGTTGATACAGAGCTGTATATTCCAGTCAAAAGAACAATCCTCACACAAATCGTTGCTGAACCGTCACATGCAGAAGCTACAAGAAAGATTGAAGAAAGAAATCGCCAAGTATTAGCACAAACAATTGATCAGCCATGTCTCACTAAATCTCACCCGGAGGACAGTGGGGAACCAGAAACAAGTAAAGCCCGTGAAAACATCCATGATGCTTCTCCATCTGTATCAGAATCTAAAACTTTATACCCCCATGGCCGTCAAAAGGAAATTGCTGTCAATGTGAGGAAAGAGTCTGGACTTGAACAATCTCAGGCCACTCTTGACAGTAAGGTTTCCCCAACATTTTCAGTTTTAGCTGTAAGTTCCAGCAAGGTGAACGAAGATTTAGTAGAACCAACGACACAGATCTCTACAGTCTGCCCCACATCTTTAAGTCCTGAATCAGATGTGAGTCATTCCACTCAAAGGAATACGATTCCACCTTCCAATATCCAATCTGCCGTACAAAGAAATGTTGAAATTGTCCCAACCCAATTGCAGGAGACACATTATCTTGCTCAGGAATTTATTTCGCACCATCCTTCCCCATTTAGGGGGGACCTTCATGATAGCAATCTGGTCCAAGCTTATGCAGGCGATAGTGTCACTATTCATGATAATCCTCAAACTGGGAATGCAGATGCACTTAGTGGTGTTGATAGTGAAGATGTATTCCATCCAAGCAAACACAGGCAAAGTCCTTCTCATTTATCATCTTCGTCAGAGGAGGAAATAGTGATATTTGAAGAATTTACCATTGAACCAGACCAGGAAAATCTTATTTTACAGAACAGATCCATAACTGCTAATAGAACTCACAGAAGCCACAATCGGCACCAAAGACCTGACTCTGTTGAATCTGACGATACTTCTACTGAGGGAAATATTGAAGAGATTCAGCCAACAGCACTTTCAAATGCAAATAACGTACAGATGGAACCTCATGAAGACATTGTCACCAAGAATGTATCATTTGGAGCTGAAAGCTCAACCCAAGCCTTTTCAAAACCTATGCCACAAATCAGTCATCACGAGCCAAACATTTCCAAGAGGAGCAAAAGGACCTCAAGGTCGTCGACTTCATCAGACGATCATCACGCAAATCAACCGCCTCATGCTGATATGAAACTCCATGGCCTTGAGCATGTTATGTACGATAGTGGTGTTTACAGTGATCGCAGCATTGGCGGGGAACAAAGAAGGAGCCAGGGTGAAAGTGACCTTGACCAAACTCTGTCCTCTTCAATGACCATAAGTGAAGATCTGCTCAATGAAATGGACGAGGTAGGCTCACAACTGACGGAAATGCAAACAACACCCCGTCCATTATTTTCAAGCATAGTTGAAAGCAGACAAACTTTGCCCACAGATTTGGAGAGATCAGAGGAAGAGTCACATGTAAGTTATGCCAACGTTCAGCAGTTAATGACACAGGGTACCAACAGAGAGAATGAAACCATCCCATCACCTGAGTATGGCAGTGTTCTGGATAACACTGCTGACACACATTTGTTCAGGGCCATAGAAGTAACCACACCCAGGGATTCTAGAGAAGAGACAGTTACACACCTTAGGCTACCTCACTCTGATATTAGAGTTGAAGGCTCTTCAAGAAGTGTTGAAAGCAGACAAGAAACATTGGTGCAGAATAGCAGTGGAGAGAGTATAAACAACACACCACTTGTGACCCTTAGGCGAAATGATAATAGTGGTGAAAGACATTTAAACAGTGCCGAAAGTGATAACACAAAGGATTCTAGAGAAGAAAAGGCAGCTCCTGTTAGGCAACCTCACTCTGAAAACAGAGGGCCTAAGCACAGTGTGAAAAACAGACAAGAATCAAAACCACAGAAGGCAAGCACAACACCTCTTGCTAGTGGAAGTGGTAGTGGCACTGGTCATGAGAGAACTTTGTTACGTGTTACGGAAGAGACAACACCTAAGGATTCTAGAAAAGAAGCAGATGCTCTCATTAGTCAGCCCCTTTCTGAAATTGAGGATGAATATCCATCCCGTAGCATTGAAAATATCCAACCATTGACACAGTATTTGGGAAGGGAGAATACTAGCATCACTCCACTTGAGTCGGTTGACAGAAGGAGTAACTCTAATCAAGCAGCTCTATTAAGTGCCACGGAGGAGAAAGTACCCACAGAGTCCAGAGTAGAAACGATCACACATATCAGCCAACCCGTCTCTGTAAGTGAACTCTTTAGAGCCACAGATAAAGTGCCAAGGAAAGATTCAAAGAAACTTCCATCTCCAGATAATGGCAACGACCATGATTCCAAATCTCTCTCTAAAGTCAGCTTTAAGGCAAAGGCAGAACCTGCTGCTGACCAGTCTGCTGGTAATGCTGTTGAGTCCCTTGAATATTCTCCTCAGATCAGTGACACCTTGAACATAATTGCCATCACAGCTGCCTCACCACCCACAGTAGACTTTCACCGCTCTCCATCGCCAGGAAGAAATCGACTCCTAAGAGCATCCATAAGAGATAGGCCATTCCATTCGGACTTCAGTGACGTGTCCGCCAGCTTCTACATTCCTGGCCAACAGCAACAAGGTACTAGCGACGGAATTCTCACTGCGACCTCCAATGATCTACCATTCAGGGAGGTTTCACCAATGAGTGACTTCCTGGTTTATCCTCTGCCACCATCTGGCAGGAACACCAGAGAGTTTATCGGGGCAATGGATGCCCAACCAACAATCGAAAATGAGGATAAGAGCAAAATTGTCTGTGGCAGTTCAGGAGAATATCAAATCTCCTCCACTGCGGAAGAAGATGTGGTTCAGACCCCAGCAGTGATGACTCCACGAAGACTATCTAACGCTGCTGAGACAGTCATTTTGCCAGAGAATGTGTCAAACCTTGAACATTTGAGAAGAACTGCTGAAACTCAGGCAAACATCACTGTTTCAGAGGGTAATCTTAATACCCTTAGAAAAGGAGGGTCAGAGGGCAGTGAACAACAAAATAGAAGAGAAACTGAAATACTGGAATTGGCTCAGGAGGTCATAAGAGCAAGCAATCAGATTCGTACTGCTGACAATGAGGCAGTGGCTTATCAATTGACCAAAGAATTGGACGACGGCCTTTGTCAAGGTGAAAGATCTGAAAATAAACAATTTGCTAGCAGTGGAACTAACACTGAAGAGGAATTCCCTGATGTGATAATTCCCAGAATACGCGCTGCTCTTACACCACATGAGAGTGGTACACAAACTCATGATATGAAAGATGAGAGGCTAAAAGAGGGGGAAGTCAGTTATAGTGGAGCAGAACTGTTAAATGAAACCAGAACTCATGGGAAGCTGCCCACAAATGCTGATACTGGGAAAAAGAAACTTTCTGATAATGAACAGCCTATAAACAACCCTGGATCAAGAATTTCCAGAGGACGGGCTGAAATCTCGTTCAGAGAGTGTGGTACGCAAACCTCCCCTGAAAAGAAAACTGACAAGCCAAAAGAGGGAGAGCTGAGCTTTAGAAGGGAGGATTTTCTGAATGAACACAGATCTTTTATTATGCCGGCTATGGCCATTGAGACAGGTGCAGAAATCCAAATGCCTGATTCCCATTCAACAGCGTCATCTGATCAGGTGCCTTCTAATGAGCAAGAACACACAAGTCCCCAAAAGCTTGCAGGCATGGAATCTAGAGTGATTGTCGGAACACCACCCTCTGACACTTCATTTCCTACGTCTCCTCTCCAACAAGACAGGATTGAATATTCATTTTCTTCTCCAAACTATTTCTCAAAATCAACTGATGTCCAAGACCACGGTCAATGTCAAAATGACCAGAAGAGTAGCCAAGATCCAAAAGATTCATCAAATACAGGTAGTGATAGAGAGCGATCTAGATCTCCATTGCCAAGACGAACAGGAAGAGGATCATCTTCATTATCAAGAGGAGCCTTTGATGCCAACATATCCAACCAACAGATCTTGAACGAAATTGAAAAATTGAAGACAGAACACTCTAAGATGATGGATCTTCTGAAACGTTCAAGAGAGGACAGAACAAGAGGAAAGAGTGCATCTCTCAGAAACAGATCAAAGTCCCCCAAAACCATGATGGATTCTGATTCATCTGGTGGAGATTCTCCTGTGACAGTAATTGCACGAAGTGTCACTGACAGTCCCACCCCTTTTGCAGAGTTTGGAATGCCTCTGTCCTTACCACCTGAGATCAGCAATCAGATTGATGAGAATTCGGAAGACCAAGTTAGACCAATCAGACTCAGACCCACAGAAGCGTCTCCAAATGTTGATTCTGATGACAAATATTCAAAGAGTGTTGAAATGACCACGGATGAACTTGAGGCAACTCCATCTGCCACACTTTTGTCACCTGGTTTAACAAGGGAGGAGTTGATAATTCATGAGAAACAGTCAGATGATTCATTTGATTCTGATGTTGAGGACTTACTTCTCAGAGTACCAGAGTCACTGCTTTGCTCAACTCAGCCCCCTTCCACTACTTTGTTTGAGCATGCAGAAGGTACATTCAAACCTACCACCAGACCAGACAGAAACGTCCATTCACAGCTTCCTGCCTACGATGAAAGAACAATGGAGCTGATCAGAGCATCATCAAGAACACTGGAGACTGGTTCAAGAGAATCTTCTGGTGAGAGGCTTTCTTCCCAAGATGGTTTTGACAATGACAGCTTAAGTACAATGTCGAGAGCTTCCAATGTTTCACCTTTGACCCTGCAAGCTACAATGGATGATGATGGGGACTCTGCATTTTCTGGATCCACAAGATTGAATGTGAGACACATGATAAGCACTGGCACAGATGCATATATCAACAGCTCAGACGAGTTTACCCAGACCGAGGCATATGAAGTGCCCACTCATGCAACATTGGATGAAAGTCTTTTGCTGACACTGAGGTCCTCAGGGTCATCTCATGGAGACAGCAGTGACATGTCTAGGATACAGAGAGAACTTGAAAGGCTTAACAGAGAGAGAATCGAAATTATTGAGCTCCTCTCTCTTCAGTATCTCCCATCCAGTTTAACAATAGAACTTTTGGAAGCAAAATTGAATTACTGCATTGGACAAACAGATTTACTTTTGGCAAGTTTAGAAGATGCATGGGAGAAGGAAGAGTCACAACCACAATCCCAAAAATTGATGAAAATTACCAAAGAATACATAGATGAATACAGGTCTGTGTTTACCCAGAGTATGAAAGATATTGAGGCATGTCTTGAAACTCATCAGAGGAGGAGGGATGGCATTCGAGGCAGGAGGAGGACACGTGGATGTGATGCCCTTAGGATGAGGAGAAGGGCTGAAATAGAAGCCTTCAAACTGGAAAGGCTAAGGGAGCAATGCAAGTATGAACGACTCAAGGCAAAAGGCAGAGCTTGCAGTCCTTCTTCGTCCTTCCATGGAGCTGAGTCATCAAGTACTACTTTACCTTCTGAAGCAGATGCACTTCTAAAATTGATGACACCTTCAGAAAGAAAACGATATCTGATCAATCTTCGCCGGCAGCTTGTTCATGGCTCTGCTGCTGAAATGGCCCACCTTCACCGTCAGACAATGTCACCTAGATCAGCATCACCAGCCAGTAATGCTCACAATTACTGGGCATATCGACCCTCATCTTATTCACCAGCCAGATCCGAATCCCCGGGCACTTATTCTGTCTCAACTGCGAGGCGAGAATATTTTGATTCGTCAACAGCTGCTGCCACAGGTGCAACCACATCTTCAAGACCAGAAACTGTAATTCATCCTAGCATCCCTCGTCGTGCTCATAGCACAGAGCCTGTCCTAGAATCTGTCAGCCGAGACCTTCGAACTAATATCATAGCGGCTTATGGCACTTCTGACCTCAATGCTGATCATTTACTAGCGGAATCAAATGAAATCAGACGACAAAATCAGGCACAAATTTTACAGGCTCAAGAGGTCTTGAGAGAACTGGATCGGAAAAGACAAGACTATACATCAGCCAGAAGGTAGGCTTCATATTAATTTGTCCTTTAATTGATTTTAAAGTAATTGATTTTAAAGTGCCCACATAATATATAATTGTATTTAGTAACAAACAATGCTGCAAAGAGACCCTGTATGGAATTTTTCAAGAAGTGAGTGCTTCCTATGAACGTCTTCTCTTTAAATCTTATTCTTATGCCTTTTTTTTTCTCATACAGACTTCAGTCCAGGAAGAGTCCCTCATCAAAATCTAAGGTACCGTATTTAAAACATAAGAAACTTTATTGTGCGAATGATAAACTACTAAATGGAAAACTATGTAAAGTACTAAAAACTTCATTCATTTGATTATACAGCTTTTTCCTTTAGAGGGTCTTTAAAAATTAAAAGTAAAAAGAAATATTGTATCCTGTATTTGGCATGATTGAAAAGAAAAATGTTTTTAAATACATGATGTAATACTTAATTGAGGTATTTTACTTTGGGTATGGTAAAACCTATTGTGTTTTTAAAAATGTATAAATGTAGCAAAATTTTTGTTTTTCAATTTGATAAATTATACCCTCAAATATCTTTTATCCACAATCTTATTGATAGCTGGCTACATTATTATTATTATCTAGTGTGTATAATTTTAAGAAACAATATATTTTTCTATTTTGAAGATACTCTTTGATTCTTTTTAATTTTGTCTTTTTTTAGAAATGTTGTTATTCCCATTTTTTTTAATGTGCTTCCCTTTCATTGTTTTCTACCTTACTATTTCTTTCCACAAGACCACACAATACCAGTATTTTCCTACTGATCCAGGAAGACAGGATGTACCAGTTCCCTCCCATGCCACAATGGACCCCATGATGAATGCATTGTGAGTTGGATTTGCTTCCCCTTTGAATATATTTCTTCTTCCTTATAGCATTTTGGCTTGTTGGTTTTTGGGTTGTTGTTTTTTGTTTTGTTTTTGTTTTTCTTTTTGTTGCTTTATGTTTTTGGTTGGTTTTTTTTTTTTTTTTTTTTGGGGGGGGGGGTGTTGTTTTTTTTTTGTTTCTTTTGGTTTTTTTTTCAATTTTTTCTTTAGGGGAGAGAAGGGTTTCTTTATGTATTTTAATTCAGGTCTTTTTGTTATTAATGAAATCCTCTTTATTAAGAACCATCTTTTTCCAAGCATCATTAACCTGCTTTCCTCCCCAAACACACTCCTGCCCCAACCTTGCTCTCTCTTACATTTGCTACATTTAACTATATTTACTGACTTCTTTTGTCTTTCAAATGTAAAATTGATTTATATTTTAGAAAAATATAACTCTTCCCCAAAATAATAAATTTTTTGTTGGCTTTCTATCCTGCATTCATTAATCAAAACTTAATTTTAAATATCTGTCTCTTTCCTGTAGCACAAGAGATATCAGTCCATCTCAAACCAGCTCCCCCAGAAGAAATGTCTCCTTTGCAGCTCAAGCAAGAGACCATCTGACTCGCACCCAAAGACGCATGGATTCCATGGCTTTGAAATACCGTCTGCCAACCAATTCTCAGTCTGCTGCCTCTGGTACCTCATCTTTCACACTGCCTCAACAGTCATCCTACACATCGTCTCAGGGAACTACACTTCCCACTAGATCACAAGAATATCCATCTTCTCAACCAAAAGCTTCATCTTTTGATAAATATGCCAAATTTCTCAAAGAGATGAATTATTCATCACCATCTTCTCAGAGACTGACCACTTCAAGTGCTTCACCTCAAAGACAAGTAAAATCAGCGAGTCTTTCACCACACAGATCATCTCGAACCGTGAGTTCATCTCCCCAACGTCCTGCGACGGCACATCATAGATATTTTTCTGCAGATCATGGTCCTTTAGGGTATTCACCCTCAAGAATCAGTCGTCTGAGACAGACTTATTTCCCAAGTCGAAATGAAGCATTGCACACCCTACAAAACTTACAGCAAAACGTTTGGTCCCAGAGGGACACCACTTCGTCATCATTCCATGTAGATACATCAATTCTAAGCCACCTCAGATCTCAAGACATATCTTCAATGAGACCAGCAAACCCATCACCAAGATCCCCCCACATACACTCCACAGACGCACAAAGCCCTGGAAGGATATCATCTTCGGCCAACGTTAGCGTCTCCGTCAGTTTCAGTGAATCAGATTGTGCAAGATCTGACACACCTTCATCATTACGCTCCACTGACCTGGATTCCTATTTGACAGCATCAGGGGGTGAAGGTCAGGAGGAGTTTACCTTCACCAGGTCACATCCGATCGCATCCTCAGACATCACAGTACGGATCGTAGAGCAGAGACAAAAGGATAAATCTGAGCCAAAAGAATAAGGTTTAACATTGTTAAAAGAAAAAAAAAGGGGGCAATTATATATGTCGATAATCATGCGAGGAGAATCATAGATGAAAAGGGTGCGTGGGCTGAATTTTTGGCCCCACCATATTATCAGTAAATGAGATAAAAAGAATCCAAATAAATCTGCCTGTCTTGTGAAATATCAGGCCTAATTGAAAAGGAGCAAAGAGAGAACTTTGAAAAAAAAAACCAAACAGACAAAAAAAAAAAAAAACCAAAAAGAAAAAAAACAAAAAACAATGTCAGAATGCACTTGCTTTCCTTGTAAAACTGGATCTGAGAGGGGTTTTTTTATGTTTAAACTGAGCAAATGAGACTCTTGTATTTTTTTTTCTACATTATTAACAATGATCAATGCATATTCAACTAAACTATTTTTTTAATTAAGCCATAAGTGTCTTTATCCTACAATGTGTACAATGTTGAGACCAAAAAACAAAACAAAAATACTCTGAAAAGCTGTTACTATTTCATTCTACAATTATTATTCTTTGGTCCATAATAGGAAATTCAGTTTTTGTTTGTTTTTTGTTGTTTTGGGTTTTTTTTTATTAGAAAATAATAAATCCATTGGATTTCAGACCAGTGGATAGAAGTCTTCTCTAAATATGCACAGCATAAATATATCATTATAAATAAATCAATATTTATATATATTTCATTATCTCAGCTCATTTTCATTTTGTAAATCCATTTTCATTGAAGGCAACTGACTGTGATATGTATTTCCATTCTCATTCGAGTGCCAAATTGTTTTTGCTTCATGTTTATATTTAAATTTGAATAAAAACTGTACATATGTCTATACAAATGTCTTTAAAATTTCAAACAACTTTTGTACAATAATGACTTGAAGCTTATGAGAGAAAAAGGAATATTTCTAGACCAGTGTCGAAAAATTTAATTTATGTCCATTATGTTTAATTTTTCAATATGTTTTGTAAAGACACAGGCCTTGGTGAGAACCATTATTATGCAAGTCCCAAACCGTCCATATTGATTTCTTTTCAATTTACTTTGATTACATTGATTATTTTGTTTTTGTCTAATGATTTAATTCCTTTATTTTTTGTCATTGTTTCATTTTGCAAGTAAAAAAACAAAAATTGCAATTCATCTTAGTGACAAATAAATGTTTTACCTTTTGTCTCAGTACCGTTTCTTTTTCCATGATTTAAGTATTAATAAGTCCCATAAAGAATTTGTTTCAAATTTCTTCTTTTATTTGCTGCTTTTCCCCTCCACTTGTATGCAAACAGTTTTATTGCTGTTGAATTGCTTTTGTTTCTTATTTGCCGTCCAGTTTTGATCTGTCACATTCTATTTTCATTTTTTAAGTTTTATATTTTTCATTAATGCCTTTGTAATTGAAATATGACTTGGTTAAGAAGTTAATCAATACTATCAACTGCAAAATATCTATACTATGTCAAAATAATGATGCCTTAGTTATCATTATGAATATCTAAGCAGGGAAAATTACGACACATTTGCCATTCTGCAAACTCAGTAGAAGTAGACTCCTGTACAAATCTATAATTTAAACTGCTTTCTGTTTCTTCTCTTAAACAAGGCTGTAAAGTTTCAGCATTATATTTGACTGTGTGATTGGATGAAATATTGATTTCAGGCAATTGTTAGAAACAAATACGTATGGAGTTCTTTTTTAAGTTCAAACAAATTATTTCTGAAGTCAACCCTTTTTTAATGCCTCTATGATCAATGCAAGAGCTCTTGCTTTTTATTAATTCTTGTCTACCTCAAGTTCCCGTTTCAGGAGCATGTGAGAAATTTTCACAAAGAAGCTCTAGAATATAAAACAGACAGAACCACATTTACTGTTATACATGTATATTGTTTGAGCCTAATTTATTGTCTAGTTATGTATTGTAAGTTCAAGCCAATTGCTAAGTTAATACATATTTAATAATACATTTCAAGTAAACCTAAAATAAGAAATCATGTTCTCTTGTGTGTTTGCATCTATTGATGATTTTTTTTTTTTTTATTGTTGGCTATACACTGAAGGCTAGAAGTCTAAGTGTCCTTTTCAGTTTCACGTCATGACATTTTCTTTTCGCTCTTTTTTTTCTTTTTCTTTTTTTTTTTCTTCTCTTGTCTGATTTCTTTAGCTCCAAATATTTCTCACAGCTTCATTTTATGACAAAATTAGGTACTTCATTTCTAGGGGAGAAAAGAACAGTTTAAGTACTGGTACTTACTTTTTCTTATTACTTTGAAGATGTTTGGTTCACTTAGGGACATTCTAGTGAACACAATGTTTGCATCACCATATGTCACTGTACTCCACTTTGTTTTTAAACTTTACATCAGTATCCCTTTTGATTTATAATTGTCTTTTTGTTCAAGTAATTGCTTCATTAGTGCCACAAATATAAAATGTTCAATTTAAAAATGCCATGCATAATGTTACAGTCAATGTGTCTTTTCGAAACATACTATAAGCATTAATACTGTATCCACCTTAGAAATTATATTCAATAATAATAAATACAAATGTTGCTTTAAAATTACACTGCTTAACTGTACCATTTTGGTTTCTTTTCTTGTGTTCTGTGTGTGTTCCAGTTTTGAGATGTGTATTTTATTTAAATCCATTTGATAACTTTATCTATATACGTAATTAAATACAGCGAAGCTTATCTGTCACTGTCACTTCTCCTTAATGGATGGACCTTTAGCTTTGAAATTTTCCCTTAAAAAAAAACTGTCTATTTGAATGTAGAATTCCCCCACTTGTATTATAGTAATTACTGCCAAGTTACATGCTTCCAGCATGCACAGTTTACCACACTGATGTAACTGACTTTTTACTCGCTAACCACAGGATCAAAAATGCAACACATGGCTTATCTTACCAAAAGCAGGCCTCCACATTATAAACAAACTACACCAAAGCCAGGAAGCCAGTGAGTATAATAATATTCTATAAAAGTAGAAAATAGGCTATCCGGGGGATCTATGTAATACCACGTCATTTTCATCTTAGCGGTCTACAATCTGACATTCTGTACATTTTCCCGATTTCCTATAATCATTGTAAACATTACAACATGTCAGACTTTAAGTCATTATGGCTGAATAGAAAAATTTCTTCAACACCATAACTTGATCCATGGTAGCAAAAAAAAAAAAAAAAAACAATAGCCAACTTTTAGGGTTTTTTTTTTTATTAAGGTTAATCAAAGATTTTTATTGCACCAACGTTAGTCAAGACAAAAGAAAAGATTTCTTTCACTTTCACGCGAAAGTTAATCATGACAGGCATCAAAATATTTCCATTAATTACAGCAACGTTGTCCAGGCACAGTGGACTAAATGCTAAAAGTCAACTACTTGTACTTTCCTAGTCTATGTTTCTTCCGTTGCCTTTTACTGCTATGCCAAGCCACCCGAGGAAAAATCAAAGACAGATTTTTTATCTCGCCGGTACACAGTAAACAGCAGGAAAAGGCAATAATAAGCATCCAAAACATTCTGTATGGAATGAAAATGTGTACATTTATATTTTTATATATTTATAACCAAATTCTTTTTTGAGAATTGATACCTTTTTGTAATTTCATTCAGTAAAGTCACATTATGTCTCTTCAATGTAATTCTCTAAACATGTACATCCATTTTATGTGCCAATAGACTTCAGTGTTTAGAGAATTACATCAACGATATATAAATGTGTTTCCTTAATGCAAAGCAAGACACAAATGTGTTCAGGCAAAGGAAACAGACCAAGAAATGAAACATGTATTGAGCCAAACCATTTCATATTAAGGTACAAAATCAAAGCAATGCAGATTCTCTTTATTGAAAAAAAAACAGGGTTTTATTTCAAATTTGACATACATTGTAGGCAATTGATAATAATTTGGTATACAGGGCATTCCAAAAGAAAGTTTTCAGAATCCATTAAAGTATTTAACAATTAATTTTATATCATAATACATACATATATGTATGATCAACAAACAATTTTTGAATGAAAGTCTCAATTAAAAACCCTCCCCATAAAAAAGGGCAACTAACGATATCCTAGACACCTCTACTTCAAAGAGAGAAACAAAAAGGAATCATGTTTGCAGTTCACATCCTCCTTCTTTTTGGATACAGATTAAACAAATAAACACAATCTGATATTTGTTTTGTTAACCATCTGCAATAACTTATCTGATACTCACTGTAGGGTAATCAACATGATTGTAATTTTTAAGGGAAATACTTTTTTCACAACAATTAAAAGTCGTGCTCACTATATATAGATCTATTTCAAAATTGTACATTCAATACAACTTTTACTACTAGTGCTAGAAAGCAAATGATCACAGCAGAAAGTTTTCTAAGCAGCAAATATCTATGATATATGCGATGGAGTAAAAGCCACCAAAATCTTAAAAATTCAGCCTTATAAACATATCAAACTGAAAAATTATCAGAGCACCTGAAAATAAATTTACATACCATTATAATCAGCTGAGGAGTCCCATTTCAACAGCATAAATGTAAAGATTTTTCAAGCCTTAATTGCTCAGCCAAATTTACTGAAATATTAAGTAATTTTTGTCTGAAACAGTAAATTTGGAGATGCCTTTTTTTTTTTTTTAGTTTACTTACAATGCAAAGGAAATACCAATTACTTTTCTGGATATTTCTGTAGGCCCACATTATACTTAGACACATAAACCTATTTTGTGATTTATTTGTAGCATAGCAATGATTATAATAATTATTATGTTTTTGATTTGTAAGTGCAAATTATTATAAAGTTAGTATTGTGTTAATGGTTAAAAACAAATGCCAGCATATTATAATAAAATATGAAGAGTAATATATAATATCTAAAAATGAAAAGAAAGTCATAAATTTGTCATGATAAAAAGAGAAATAGTATGTACAAATTTGAGGACGGAATCTTGATCGATATAAACAATAATATAATGTAGTTTATAGACTCAATATTGGCACAATTTAAATATTCTAATTGTACAATAGAGAATATTTCATATCACAGCAACCTTTGTGAATGTGAGTTATAGTATATTTGTGCTGAAGTAAATCCTTGATGTGTGTCTTGAGTGTTTCATCAACTTCAGTGTTGCATTACAATCTGAGAAAAGCTTAAGAAAAGTTCAAAGTCAACACTGTACATATGACCTGCCATACTGTAAGATGCGTAGACAGCAATTTTTTTCTTTCTTTTCTTTTCTTTCAAAAAAAAAAAAGAAGAAAAAACAAAACAAAACAAAAATAACTGACTGAAATTATTTCATATGAGATATGCCTATGATAAAATGACTGCAGCCACACCAACAAAAACAAACAAACCCCAGACACCTTACCCCGAAAAAGATCATTCTTTAGAAAAAGACTAGTTTCCATCATTATGTCAACATCAGTAATGTATACACAAATGAATAATAATTTGGTTTTCTCTGATCTCATGGCTTGGCTATTGTTTGCATAACATTATTCTGGAGCAAATCAGCATTGTCCACATGTCATATTGCAGGAACATTTAATGTGCCAATCATTTGGATAATCAATTTTAAGCAAACAGTAAAATGTAAAGTGTAAAGAAAGCTCAGTAAGTCATGTCTTTCAACAAGCAACATCTTCATTCAGTTATTCTAGTAATCTGTGGACCTATACATGAAGTATCAACTAATAAGACACCGACTTAAATACTACGGTGCCCTAAAAAGATTCAAGATTTTTACCCTCATGTTTCTAGAAGTTTATTTCTAATCATCCTAGATCTAGATCTTGGATGATAAGAAATGAATCCCTTTCATTAATCTACTTAAAAATCTTTAATAAACCTTAAATCTTGAATAATCTTGATCGTGTTGCTATGGCACAGTGGTATTTAAGTAAGTCTCTTATTAGGTGAAACTTCATGTACATGGCCATTGGTTTCAACATTGTGGTCCAGTTCTGTCTTAGGAGTTGCACATTTTTTAAATGATTACAAAAGTTAAAATAAACTTAATAACAAAGCAGCAATTTTAATAAAGAAATATCAATAATTGCTTACAATGCCAACAAATGCATATGAGAATTATCTAGAATGATCTGATGCATGAACTAAAGCATTAAGGCAGGGTACAAGCAATCAAGGCAAAGTTGAAAGGTCATGATGCCTCTCATTACACATTCAGCATAAATACATCTCTTATTTCACATCCTCCAGTGTCTTAGTATTCTTTCACAAGTAACTCATATACGCTTCCATAAAGTGAGGAAAGTAGTGAAAGCTACTTTATCCCCTTGGAGACAATGACTTGCACTGTCCAGACTGTGCAAGTCCGATGAGGCTAAAACAGCAATTCTTCAAAAATCATGAGGAAAGATAATTGTTTTTGGCTAATTTCAAACATTTTTATGGTTGGTGGAAACGATAATGGTGATGTGAAAGAAAGCGCATACTGGAATGACAAATGAAATGCGATTAGAACATGACTAATGTGTAATATAAATATATATAATACAGGCAAAGCCACTTGATATAATTAAATGAAAAAGGCAACAAAGTGGTTTTAAGACGTAACCTCACACTGAGGCGAAATAGATTTTACTGAATGCTCGAAATGGGTGTGAGGTTTTGTCTGAAATACATCACTCCATTTTTTTTTTTTTTTCTTTTTCAATCTCCAAATCCCCAGGTCATGTTTTCCTATTCAAACATTCAACACTGGAGGGGGGGGGGGGGAGGGGG
>JBCHJU010000021.1:19847-34000 GCA_039654505.1 Plocamopherus imperialis | reverse complement strand
TCTCTCTCTCTCTCTCTCTCTCTCTCTCTCTCTCTCTCTCTCTCTCTCTCTCTCTCTCTCTCTCTCTCTCTCTCATCATACGTAGTATAATGGTATGACAGTATACAATATCACGTGGCCTCTATAATAATTGTATGTATGCACAAATATCGTAGAAAGAGGGCTACCTCTAAGTTGTACATCAATGTATAATGGAGGTAAAAATTGAAGAGATTTACAGGTACAAATGACTCAGTCGTTGGCTGGGTCGTTATCGATATAATTATTATAATTTACTAAATGAAATATAGAAAAACAGCAATGAACTCATAGAACAGTATAGTAATAAATATACATACATGACTTTTTACGTGAAGCATGCAGATATTCTTAGAAAAAGGACTGTTTCTACAATTATAACTATATCAATTGTAATCAGAAGAAAGGAGTGGAGAAGTAAGAAAAGGAGATGTAATCTAGGCTTGATTGTACATTATTATGTGTATGTAAACTGTACATCACTTGGAATTTATTCTAACATCTGAAATTTATGATTCACAGGGATGTGAAAATGATGATTCTTCTAATCGAATGACGTGAACATAAAAAAGTAAATAAATTAACAAATAAATCAATCAACATTCGAACAAAATGGCGGTCTTTGCCTATGATGACTCAAACAATACATTCAGAATCAAATTCTATTGTATTATCAAATATATTTACAGTATGAGCCTATGAACATTTTTGTTACGTTACATAAATTTAAATTCACTCACAGTAAATCGAAGGTAAAATAGGTCAGGGAGGAAAACAATCAAATCACACAAACAATAGTTTTGTTTGTTTGCAAGAATCAGAAGTAAATAATTTGCTATCACATGGTGGGGTCATTTTGTTCGGCATCAAAGTCAAAGGGTTAAGGAGGTAATCTAACAGTAACAATGGCTTTGCCTTATACACCACTCTAAAATGCACGAATTAGAGCGAGTGTCCGATAGAGGGACACACAACTTGGGCATGTGTGTGTGACTTCTATTTAACGCACGTCGTTGCAAATTTTGCAAAAGGAATATTCATCCACGTCATCTTTAAATATACCCAACAAATGTATAATTATTAATTAAAATCGTCTTGTATAGTCGATTAAAGGAGACCATCGCAATCCTTTATACATATTATATGTATCATGTATGTGTTTTGGTGAAGAGCAGTAGAACATTTTTGTCTTGTAAGAATCCGTTGGAAGAAAGGAAGTTCCTACTACACATATGATGTGTTCCCATTTTAAAGATTTGCACTTGTGAATACCTTTACTTGTGAATACCTTTATTAAGCCCTTGGGATCAGGATTTTACTCCTCAGTGATCACGATTCCCACCAAAGACTGCTATACAGCTGGCGAAGAAATCTGGATGGTTTTTCGTTTTTTTCATGGCTTCGTTACAAGCTTAGCTCACAAGAAGCAAAACAGTGCTTTTCTTTCTTTTTCATTCTGCCTGAACCACGATTCTTAGGGGCTTAAACGATATATCTCTCTCCATCCAAATATTCAGGCTAACAAATCGTCGATTCACATAAATGGGGACAGTACAATATATTATTATGTGCTTCACCATAATCAGTTTGGTGCTGAGATTTCAAGGAGTCAATGACGTAGCACTTCGATATATATATATGTCAGTTCCCTCATATCTTCACTGAAAGTTTATATGGAGATAAAATACCTCTTATCATACGTCAGTCTCCAAACCGTAGTCACTGCCAGGATTGTTTGCCTTGATAGCATGGTTTTCTTTCACCTTTTCTGTCAATGGAGTACTGTAATTAATGCTATGATTGCCCTCCTCCATTTCCATGATGTCAGACCCACATTCGGACTCCAAAGAATCTTTCTTTTCCGGGTAGTTGGGGCAGGACTGGACGTGCTTGTATTGCCCTTTGTCGGTGCCCTCCCCTTCTCGATGATAGAAATAGTTGAAATTCGAAACAATGACAGGAACAGGAAGCGCAATAGTGAGTACACCGGCGATGGCGCACAAAGAGCCCACCAACTTTCCCCAAACTCCAATGGGTCGCATGTCACCATAACCAACTGTTGTCATGGTGACAACCGCCCACCAGAACGCATCTGGAATACTTTTGAAATAAGTTTGTTCAGCATCTGCCTCAGCAAAGTACACAGCACTTGAAAACAAGATTACACCTATGAACAGAAAGAATATTAGAAGTCCTAATTCTCGCATACTGGCCTTCAAAGTCTGACCAAGAATCTGAAGGCCTTTCGAATGTCTAGATAATTTAAAGATTCTGAACACTCTCACCAGTCTGATGACCCTGAGAATAGCCAGAGACATAGCTTGATTATTGCTCTTGTTCTCATCGGCAACGACAGTGCCGAGTGTGATAAAGTATGGAATGATAGCCACAATATCAATACAATTCATGATGTTTTTGAAAAAGCCCAATTTCTCTGGACAGGATGCAAATCGGACCAAGAGTTCAAAAGTGAACCATATAATACAACAGGTTTCAATGATAAAAAATGGCTCGTTAAATTTTGGAATATCGTCCTCTAGGATGGAAAACTTTTCTTTGCCCTTGGTTTCAGATGATATATTGAGAATTCTGTAATGTTTGAACTGGGGAAGTGTTTCTAAACAGAATATAACTATTGATAACAGAATAATTACAACAGAGAAAATTGCACACAGTCTAGCAGCTGCTGAGCTTTCGGGATATTCAAATAGGAGCCAAACACGCCTTTGAAATTCATTTTGGGGTAGAGGTTTCTCCTCCTCTTTGATGAAACCTTCATCCTCTCTGTACCTTTCAAATGCATGTTCACCTAATTCATAGAATTTTATCTCTTCAGAAAAGACATCCAAAGGAACATTGACTGGTCGTCGTAATCGCCCTCCACTCTGATAAAAGTAGAGAATGGCATCGAAGCTTGGCCTGTTTCGATCAAAAAAGTACTCATTCCTTAAAGGGTCGTAATACCTGTTTCGTTTCTGTGGATTTCCAAGGAGGGTCTCTGGAAACTGGTTCAGCGTCTTGAGCTGTGTCTCAAATCTGAGACCGCTGACATTGATCACAACACGCTCACAGCTGCAGTCATAGTCGTTCCCGGATGCGCCCATCCCATCCTCATTGTCTTCCTCTGACAGCTTGGGAAACGATCTGGAATTTGGAAGGACAGAAGAATGTCTGAGAGGTTGTCGCTGGGTGGTATAGCTATCTCTATAATTGACCGGGCCTCCATTACCCTCAATCCCGGCCATAGCAACCTCCATAGTACTGCCGGCATGAGTCCCGTCACCTTTGAACGGGAAGAGGTTGCTTTTCCTTCTTTTAACGCATGATTAGGTCTTCTACGCGCAAAAAACGCCGCATTCTAAACGCTTATGGCAGTCTTGGGTCACTGTTTTTTGGTGGTAGCCATACGTTTTCTTTTCTTTTTGACATACATAGATTTGAATAGATCAGGTACGAACCAGTACTTACTAAGCGGTGATAAAACTCGGTAATTCCAACAATAACTGAAATATCACGTTTCACTATCACAATACAATGCGTAAAAGTATAATTAAAAACTGAATATATACTTGGACCATGTAGCATTGGTCGCATGGACAGATAAATATACTATCTCATTTAAGGTTCAGTGAGTCCCACGATAAGAACCATTAGAGATAAATCCGATAAAAAAAAAGCCAAACTTATCCATCGAACGAGTGAAATCGATCTGTTCATCGTTACGAACACTAACAAAACTGGTTCTTCTGTGCTTGCAGGATTAATATTTCCAATTTCACGAAAAGATCAAACTATTGGCCATGAAAAAAAGATCAATCATAGTTATTCCACAGAAAGTAGTCTAGTTTTGAGAACTATAATTTTGTGACACACATACACGACACACAAACGAAGCGCACGATTTCATACACAGCGCTGCGCGTGAGCCGTGGGTGAGTGAGCGCTTGTTTGTACGCGCAAAATAAATGCAAAACTAGGCACTTCGTTTCCTATGCTAGCTACTGGGTGAGGGCTGGCGATTCCCCTACAACACACGACTGGGTTGAACGAGAGGCCGACAAGCTTTCTCCCTGACTGCCAACGGCTTCGTCGTCCCCGCCGATTGGTCCAGTTTTTAGAGTATTAACGGTAAAGGAATAATGACCGATTTAACTCATTTCACATGTAATCCATAACCACTGCCACGATATATGAACCTCTGACCCCAAACCCCAAGCCGATCCACTATAAAAAATGACCGTGGTGCAAAATTGCTCTCAGTATAATTATTTATTTAACGTAAAACACGAGAAAATTTGATAAATCCAAATAAATGTTGTTAAAAATTAGCCGTTTTACAGTAATAGACAAAAACAAAGGCCTGAACTAAATAAAAAAAATGAGTTTGCAGCGTAGAAAACTACTCTAAATTCTTCTTTCGAAAAAAGAAATATGATTCTCATTTTTAAAATTCAAAAAGTATTTGTTTGGGTCAAAATTTAGCACAATTATATCAAAGGGTGAATGAGTTTTACATTATCTCCGTGACAGTTGTAGTTTGCTGCGCGGCTGCGAACTACCCTATTCCGTATAGTACGGCTTTGTATTCATCGCATAAAATCAATGGTGTGGTACCACATCAACGCACGCTCAGCGGGGACGTGGTAGCGCCGCGTGAAACGGAAGAAAACAACATTCGTATGAACGCCGACAGAACGAACGGCTTCACTTCACATCTTTCCGAGGCATTTTAATTCAAGCATTCATCTTGTACATGGACTGATACATAGGGACACGAAAAAAGGGAAAAGGATTAGACATGACACAGTATTTACCTCCTAATCTCCTGGCTTTATTTGCAGCCAGAGATCCATTGCCATACTTACAACCAGCTGACAAGTTACCCCACGAGAAGAAGCGAGTTCCCTACTTTGGAGTTGGGCAATTCTTAGACGATTTTGAGGTAAACTGTTCTAGAAATCTATTCTTTATGACATAATCAATGATTCATATTTTATAATATTATTTAAGAAGAATCTGTATGGTAAATTTGATGCTCTTTCTCTTAAAAACATGGAAATTGTATCTAGGCCTAATAACACATGTTATCACTAGACTACTTCAGACTTCACTACTTACAGAGTATCCAAAATGGCCGACACTAGAGTTGCTGAAGCCATCATCATTTTGTTCCAGGATTACACTAGAACGAGGGCTTGTCCAGCCTCTGGATTTATGGGGGGTTGTAATTCAGGAAATGAAGTACACACATGCTTCATTTTCACAACTGAATTTTTGTTTTCAGAGTCTGTTTTTGTCTCAAGGATGACACACTTCCGAACTTTTCATGCAAATTTAAAATATCGGTTTTGTACTGACTCAAGTCTAGAGTATAGGCTAGATCTAGATCTAGATCTAGATCTCTAGAATCTAGTGTCTAGATATCTAGAGATCTAGATTTAGAGTCTAGATTCTAGAGATCGAGAATAAAAGATTTTCTAGAACCTGGATGAACTTGTTTGACGGTTTCAGTTTCATATGATCAACTCAAACTGTACCAAAGTAGATCTTAGATCTAGATTTAGAGTCTAGATTCTGTTTAAAATGGAATTGCTGGTAATTTTATCATAGTTTATCGTTGCAAATATAAAGTTTGCAATTGAAATCCGGTTGGCTGATCCGTCTCCAGTATCTGGATTAAGTTTAGCAATAAGTCAGATCTAGATCTAGATCTATTATTACTAATTAGGCCTATTGATCTGTAGTGCTGAGTCAATTGTTTGGGTTTCAGCTAGATATCTATCTAGATCAATGTCGATCAGATCAGTTTTGGGTAAATGGGGTTTCTTTTTTTTACTTGTTGTTTAAATGGAGAGTTTTAAAACTTTCAATCAGTTGATCGACCTATTGTTATTGGAGTAAATGTGGCCTAATTATTCGTACAATTTAATTTGTACAATTATTTGCCTCCTACCAGTAGAGCTACGGTACTGCTACACAATTGTACCGCTACTAGTTTTCCGTACAATAGGCCTACTTCCTGCCCTGTTTGTTTTGTTCTTTATACCTTTCCTTGTTTGCAGATCTGTCGTTGTATACACATAACTACGAAAAATATGCTGATTGAAACAGTCTTAGCTGTGGTTGAATGAATTATTATTTTGAACTCTCCTTGCTTGATTCTATCATATGTTTTATAGGCCTACTTATATTTTGAGCAACACATACTGCACTGAGTCGTTCTCGTCTTTGCTTAACCTGCAATAGCTTGGTTCAGTTAAACTAGAATACATTTTTTAAAGAGTTGATTGTAGTTGTTTTGCAGATTCTGAAATGACAGATCAAGAATTGACTAGATCTACGTATAAAGCCTCTGGTTCAAGGGAAGATACATTTATTTTTTCCCGAAACATTAATAAAAATCTAGATCTAGATCTGGGCCTATAGGTAGTTATTGAGAAAATTGTAGGAACAGACATGTTAATTCAGGTTGCAAAACATACACTTTTGATGATATGTTGAGAATTTAGAGCTATGATCTGGCTTGTAGATAATATCTAGATCTGGTTGGAATATTGCTTTTATCTTGACAAGGCACAAATAGAGATTCGATTCGAATTATTGCAAGAGAGTCACAAAACATTTGTTTTATTTTGGGTTATTCCAGGCCGTAGATCTTGGATTCAGTAAACATTGATAGACTTGGCAATTGATTTGAAAAAAGAAGAAGCTGTTGATTCATCTACAATTCTAAGTTGAGATCTTAAACTTTAGGAAATTGTTGACAAACTGCAAAGCATGGACCAAAAATAAATGACATAGCCTTTATAGTATGATGTTCTTTGGATTTGGATGTGTTGGTGGACATTTTTTCGTACTAAAAAAGTACAGGTTTGGTGAAATTAGATGTTTGTTATCTTTTACGTGTTTACTCCTTTTTGATAATTTATTTACTAATAATTGACAGGACTAATGGTTGTGGATTGTCCTCAGCTGAAAATTTCACACACCAAAAATTACATTGGTTACTAAATCCTAACATCGGTTGTTTACGGAGTGAATCAAATTCGCCTTTCATAATTTACACTTTTTGACCAGACCAAAGTAAGCAGTACTCTATTACCAATTGTGAAATTAAACGGGTTAATCAGCAAATTGGAGGTTTGCTGATGTGCGTGTGAATCTATTTAGAAACAGTTATTTATTTCATGTCTTATTTATAATTGTTTAATTATTTAAGGAAATGAATTTAATGAGCATGATATTAACTGTAGGCTATGGGGCATTTATTGTGTATATGAAATTATCTATATAATCATATCATAGATGTTTGTCTAAGTTAATCTTTGATTCATAATTATTCGTAAATTATTTCTGTGTTTATTTACTAAAAATTATCTATGAGGGACCATCACTCATAATATGATTATGATTTTATAATTAATTGGCTGTTATTTTCATCTGGTGTGTGGATAATTTGCTATTTACCTATATTTGTTGGTATGTGGCACTTGTAAGTTCTTACTTATATACAAATACATATTATATATATGTGTATGTTTACTTTATTAATAACACTTTTTTTCCTTTCATAGTTTGTGAGATGTCTTGGTCAACCGAAGGCCCTTATGAAGCAGATACTGCAACATTTACAATCTACTGCCAGTTATCCAGCATAGTCTGTGCCGGAAAAAAAAATGCCGAATAAGTGATCATGTTGGATGGGTGAACGTGTGGTCTCATGATGTTATAATTTAATGTATATGTAGAGGGAACGATTAGAATGAGTCTCAGTCTTAGAGGAGTATCTCAATGTGCATGCATTTTATCATCATTGCCTATTGTAGGCAAGGCTCTCATAAACGCAATATATGTGCTAATGCGAAGATGTGCGTTATGGTATAATTTCAAGACATAATGAATTTCAATACAGATTATGTAGGCCATTGGTTTGACACACAAATGGGATCCCATGGGTAAATATTTCCACCACTACCCCAATTGATTGAGACGAATGGTCAGGAATGAGACCCTGAGATGCCTCGGGCAGCTGTTTTTCTTCCCGCCCCATGCCTTGTCTAGTCTTTTCACCTTGGTGGAGGGAGGGACAGCTGTGGATGTTACACAACACAGGTCTGGTGTTCTGTAGGTATGTGTTGAATGGGTTGTTTATTCGGTGCTATTTGCCATTGATATCGTCGGTGATGTGAAAATCTGCTCTTACCATGTGTCCTGAAAATCGAGTGCTGGATAGCCAGATGGTATTTGATAGTAAAATACTCAACCGTTCCCCCATCTTCATACTAGAGGCAGTGAACATGCTAGATAGACTAGAGAGAAAGCAAAGCAATATATTTTGTTCCCGTTGGATTATGAAGGGATAACTGAGCATGTCGGATAAGTAATGGTTGGATAACTGATAGTAGACTGTATTTGTTTTGTAGTTGATCTCATTTATCTCGGGTTCGGCTGGATACTTGCCGTCTAAAGTCAAAGGATTAGACAGTTCATTTGTATTCATTTTTGCCTTTCTTTTGTGCTTTATTATCGATTATGAAACAAGAATGAATTCTTTTTGTGCAGATGTTTTCAGATGAAAATAAGACGTGTAACGTAGTACCGGTAATTGTATTTTTTTTTCTACACGACTTCTAAACCGTTAACAATCAACTTATTCATTTTGCTGATCATGATCAAATGTGAGTCATCTACATCTTGCTTGCTACAAGTATACATTAAGCATTAAAGCGGAATGAGTTTAGTCAGGATTGCTTGTCTCATAATAATGTCTGAAATAATATTTGGGAAAGCCTGAGAGCATTACTTCAATGAATCGCACAGCTGAAAATGAGTTTGCCATTGGAACTGCTTGGATTTTGTGAACAAATGGTAAGTCTTTTGTTTTTTTTGGTTTTCTTTGTTCTTTTGTTGTTGTTTTTTCCTATGTTATTGGGACCGTAGTAATTTTTGTTTCCATTTTCAAGGTGGTACTACAAAACCCTGGTTTTTCAGCTTGCTCAGAATGTGTGGGAATCTAACAATAAAATATAAAATAGGATTGAAGTACATGGAGTTGGTATGTTTAAGTTGCACTATATATTTATTATTCTATGGTATTCAACCTTAACATGTAGGGCATCCCCAATAAAAGTTTACAAAACAGATATGTATAGTTTCAACAGAAATGAATCTAGTGGGGAATTGTCTCTCTGACTTAATAAAAAATAAAGGGGATCATGTTTTTGCAAGATTCGTCAAGTGGAAATGTCCATGAAACCAGACAAGCTGCTAAGTAGAAAGGAAAAACCCTGAAACGTAAATTTTGGTATTGATAATACGTTTAAAAGGAAGAAAGTTCTAAGCTGTACAGATTTGTTATTGTACAAATTAAACTTGTGCTATTTCACTATTGAATAATATGACATTTTAGTGATTGCTAAAGCAAACTTTCAGTTGTCTATTAAATTATTCAGTCATGTCCCTTTTTCTTTTATACGTTTTAACACATTTCAAACTGAAAATGTCACAACGTTTCTAATGGAAACCATGGTGTTAAAGGTATGGATCTGGGTCAGAAAATGACAGAAAAAAATAAATATTGTATTATATTTTGTTAAATGTTGCTATGATTCAACGCTTTTACTGGTTTTGTAATTGTTTTTACGTGCAGATGTGTGCAGCAATAGTGGTCAATGAAAAGGGATGAAGATCTACACCAACTTGTACTGAAAATGTCAGTGGTTCATGAGGAAAACCATTGGTAGGTTGTTGAGGATAATTTTGTTCTTAGTGTATCGTGTATATTTTTTTGTATGTGTTTATAGTTGCTTTTTTTTGTTTGTTTTGTTTTAAATACGATTTAGTTTCATGCATATTGAAAAATATGAATTAAGAATTTTGGGTAGCTTAGCTGTGTGTGTAGTCCAGATGAAAATCAGAGTAAAAGGCTTGTATCCTGATTCAGTTTCTAGTAAAGGGAGATAGCCAGGTGAATTCAGGTAGGAAAGTTGCAGAAAAAGAGTGAAGTAAATGTTTTTTTTAATTTTTTTTCCAAGGTCTCTTTTTTTTTATATATTTTTGTTTTTACCTGAACTGTTGATGTATATTTTACTCACTAAAATGCATTAAAGGGAGAAGGAAGACTGAAGTGTTTAAGAGAGAGACAGAAATAAAAAACTTCGCTAAAAATTTCACTTTTACACAACACAATTTGAAAACATGTAACACTCCTTTTTCTTTTCTTCTCCTTAACAGAAAGTATGCCATCTTTGGACAAAGAACCATGTCAGTCAAGAATATATATAAGGGCATTGAGTGTGAAATTGAATCTCTGCATTGAGAGTGCTCCAAAATAAGAGACGTACACAATTTTTTTCTTAGTCACAAGAAGAATTCCTATGTCATGAGGTACTTCGGTGACCATATGAAAGATATTTTGTATTCTTTTCGTACTGGTGCAGAAATGCCTACCTTTTGGTCATATGGGAAGTCCTGGATTGTACATAGAGCAAGGCTCTTTATCTCACACCCTAGGGGTCGAATTTTTTGCAATTTACAGTGTAAAAGATGATAAAGGCATCAAGGAAAGATAATTGGCTATCATGGAATATCAGTCACTTGAATAGAACTAGGTAGCCACTATTTTATTAAGACTGCCTGTGCAGCATTTACCTGCTTCAATTATTCAAGCCGTATTGTTAATGTTAACGGTGTAATCTTCTGTGAACTAGACCAAAAAATAATTTTTAGAAAACAAAGAGTAGACCTATTGAAAAGTGAAAAGCTGGAAAAAAAGGCATTGTAGTGTGAAAAATACTTTGTATGCAGGTGTGGTTCTACTGCGACATCCTTTTTTGTGTTTGACATGTCTTCAGGGGATTGGCTGGCATTTGATTTGTGTTCAAAGTGATAGTAAGTGATTTATTTGTAAGCCATTTATACTAGTGAGATTTTTAGAAATGAATGCATGAATTTAAAATTGCATGATTTACTCAGATCAGTTGAAAGTTCAGGGGTGTAACTTTTAAATTATTATGAATACAGTATTTGCCGCTTATAGAATGCTTCTGAATAGAGGACTTTACCTTACAAGAATGGATTTCTACACTATACAATTTTATAAAATATACCCCTCAATAAGAATGCTCTTTCAGATATATGTGAGACTTGCTTATAACTTGAAGAACATTTCTTTAAAATTGGATTTTGAATTTTATTTTTTCTTTTGAGTTCTTGACAGATTTTAAACTGACCAAAAATTTAGTCATAAACAGAAGTTAAGCTTGAGACCTGACTGTTTCTCTATTGACTGTCCATCAAGGGAAGAAACTCATGAACACTGTATCTAACTTTTAGCATATTTTATCCTGCCCTCTGTGTTATCCTTCAAAGAAAAGGATTAAAATTTGTCTTTTGAAATCCTATCTGGTTGTTATTATCATTAGAATTTGCAACACAGCTTGAAATCCAATAAAAAGCCTAGTGTGATTTTAAATGTACTTTCATATGAAAAAAACAACAGATTTTCCTTACTTTATTCAAATATTTCCTAAAAAATGTCGTAATCTTAGGATAAGAAAGTAAATGTTATTCTGTCAGGGGGAATGTTAGATTTTTGACGTAGATTCTTTATGGACCACTTTTTGCACCTAAGGTGATAGCGACCATTTCATATTGGTGGCAGAAGTAAAGGTATCTTTAGAATTATGCAGGTGAAGGTTTTTCTGACTTAAGCAAGGACGGTATGAAAAGAAGTCAGAGGACTACTGCAATTTATGGGCTTTTGGAGTGTAATGACAGGGGCTTATCCCATAAGCTGATGATACTCCTGACATTAGTGAATAATCGGTGAAATGTTTTATCTCGTTGAGGTTGAAGCAACACATTTTATATTCTAGATGTAGATGTACATTCCAGATTCTCCATTTTATCTGTGAACTATGACAATTTAGAATCCAAATTACCTTGATTAGATCTTTACTGTGGCTGAGAGATCTAAGCTCTTTGACAGTGTGATGAGTGATAATGTAAGACGTAGATTCATGTAGGATCTGTTTGGTAATGTGTTTCTAGATGACAGCTTTATCTTCAAACTAGCTCTGTTCTTAGATCTGTAGCACACTATCGCTGTTGTGAGTGATATTTAAGTGGTGACTTTATCGTAGGAAGACAGTTGCTTTATTACTGCAGGCTTCACAAAACAATGCCTACCTTAAAATTTGGATATAAAATATGTAATTACCTCTAATGAAACCCTTTGGTGTCACTCTAAATTTTAGATTTGAGTCATCTTTTACTACAAAAGGGCTCATAAAAAGACGTTGATTTAATTATTTAGACTTTGTCAAATAGGTTGGTCTTTTTGGTTTTTTTTTTTTTATGACTTGTGCATTTTTTAAAATCTTTTTTTTTCATCTTTTTGTTGTAGCTTTACTTTAGTATGTTTGTATACAATTACATGCTTGAAATTTTTCTCTCCTGATAATCTGAATTTAAACGTCTAAACCTAGTTTGTTATTTTTACCCCTTCTACCTCAAATGTGGTGCTGTTTTTTTTTTTTTTGTTGTTTTTTTTTGTCGTTATGTTTTACATTTGTTTTTATAATGAAATGACACTACCCTGTAACTGCTATAAATTTTTGTGTTGACTCAACAAAATTCAAAAATCTCGAAGTGTCAAATCCTATCAATATTTACTAGTTCTTCTCAAGGTGTTGTTTCGCAATGTAGGCTTGTATGGCATACAAAGAAAAACAAATCTCTTTTGTAGTTTGCTGGTCTTCCCCACCAGTTCCTATAATTGTCATTATCATGTCCAATATCGATGTTAGGGTTGGTGCTTACAGGTCTAGGTACAACTATGTACGGCGCCTAATTGGTTACATAATTTGTGAGGTACCATAAGTGATTTTATCCTCAACGATGGACAGTGAATAAGATCATACCATGTGTTACCACTTTGAGAATGACATCGTGATGTGCTGCATATTACATGTATGTTAGACATATAGTACCTACATAGTGTTTTCCAGATATCGGGTTACTAACGAGTAGAAAAAAAAAATCTAAGTGCGAACAAATGGTAAACCTGAAGCTTGAAGTAAGAAATACATAAGTCCCATTTCCTGCTTTCCTCATCGACGGTATCTGTAATATTGTCTTTTAACTATTTTTTTGGTACCATGATGGGTTAATTGCTTTCCGGTGTGGCCTTGTTTCTAGTTTATTCGAAAATAATAATTGGATAGCCAAAAGGTTAATGTTGAGTTTTGAATCAGTGTTTGCTCCTACAGTTCATATGACACTGACTGGCATAAGGTGGGAAGATTAGTACAATTCATAAAAAATTGTGAAGTAGATAGTATAATTAGTATGGGCATTTATGCATGTGTATGTGTTTGTATAAGGGATTGGTATTCAATGACTAAAAGCAATACACAATTTTGTAGTTTATAAAGTCACAATAAAGATGTTTTGTATTGACAGGGGAAGGTTTTTAAAATTTTTAAAAATATTTTTATTTTAGATCTAACTGCTTAGATTCAAAATTCAAGCCCACAGAAATCAGAAAAAAAAAAGCATTTTCTTCAGGGTTTTTCTTTCTTTTTTTTTTTCTCCACTGTTCCTGTCATCACTGTTTGTTCCCTTATTGTTTTCCATTTTTCTTTTAGCAGCCCCAATGTGTTAAATATTTACTGCGATTACAACTGTTCTTTAGGATTGGCTGATTGAATTATTAAACAGACATCACGCTTAATGGTCTAAAGCAGGAATCTCATTCTAACTGCTAGTCTTCAAGGCAAACAAAGCACAGGTGAAAATTTAATGATGTTGTTCAAATGGAATTCTACTCAGAACGTAATATTGAGCATAAAAGAAGAGTCTTTTATTGCTATGACTTAACCTTGTATATATCAACAACAGCATACACTCATCTTTAGTAAAAATCCACCTGTTTGTTTAGAAGTTGATGGCAATTCCGAGCCCATGAATTTTGGAACAAATACCATATTAAAGGTATAATTTAATGCAGGCAGTGCCAATTGTAAACTCTGTGTATCATTTCTCTACAGAAGTTTGTACAGTAGTTACCGCCTATTAGTCCGGTCCATGGGAAGCAGCAAAAACGGACTATTAGCCGGAACGGACTATTAGCC
>JBCHJU010000020.1:0-14451 GCA_039654505.1 Plocamopherus imperialis | reverse complement strand
AGATTTGAAACTTAGGCTGCTAACTTGAGTTCGGGGAACCTTGTTCTCCATCTTCATGTGATTGAACTTATTTTTGTGATTATGTCAACTTTCGTTATGAACAGATGAGGGGCTGTCGTTTTTGGGATTACTTTTTCTGTGTTATTAGGTCTTATAAATATAAACCAAAGGTTTATGCACTCCGTGGATAATTTTTTTCTTTTGTCAAGAGTCTCCGGCCTTCTAATTTTTCTAAGTTGTCTTCTCTGTGTATTATCCTTAATTGCCACACCTGAGGAAAAGAGTTCCTATTTTTATAATTTATGTTTATGCTCTTTATGTGTAATTTTAACTCTTGCTTTTTCTTCGTCAAATTTAATCATATTTTATGTCTTTTTTGAAGCTTCTTTAATTCCGACTTTAGTGCTAATCATTGGATGGGGGTACCAACCGGAACGATTGCAGGCAGGAACTTACATAATACTCTATACAGTAGGTGCGTCATTACCGCTTCTTTTAGTTATTTTATGGCATTGTTCCGAAATAAGAACAATAGATTGTTACTCTTTGCATATCAGAAGAAGTATTCTATCTGGGATCACGGGATTAATTATCTATGGGGCCTTCCTAGTTAAACTCCCAATATATGGAGTTCATTTATGGTTGCCAAAAGCTCACGTAGAAGCACCTCTGGCAGGGTCAATAATCCTTGCAGGTATTCTTCTAAAGTTAGGGGGGTATGGTATAATGCAGATAAATTTTTGTTTTAATCTGTCAATGGATGTGTATTCGTTGTTTATTATTAGACTAAGAATATGAGGGGGGTTTTTAGCCACTCTCATATGTCTGCGCCAGGTCGATGTTAAATCTTTAGTGGCTTATTCCTCTGTAGGGCATATAAGTATTGTTGCAGCTGGTATTTTAATAGATACGACCTGAGGAATTATGAGTGCTGTTATTACTATAATGGCTCACGGGTTTTCCTCTTCAGCTATGTTCTGCATGGCTTATTATTCTTACAAAAAAAGACACACCCGAAATATCCCTTATATGAAAGGAATGCTTCAAGTTTACCCTGTTCTTAGTATATTCTGATTTATTTTTTGTTGTATCAATATGGCTTGCCCTCCCACTTTGAATTTAATAGGGGAAATGGCAATTGTACCAACTCTCTGGAGAATAAGTTTCTGGTTTGCTATTATCATAGGGCTAATAGTATTTTTTAGAGCAGGATATAATATATACTTGTATTCATTGGTTAATCACGGATCATTTTCATCCTATTTTTTAGGAGGTTATCCTATAAAGAGCTACTCTAAAATTGCCCTATTTTCCCATATATTCCCCTTGATATTAATCTTTAAATCTTCTTTATTTAATTTACTTTCCGTTTTACTAGCTGAGCTAAAATTAAAACCGGTAATAAAAATCTAGAAAAATTGTAATTTATCTCTGAGTTACAAAGTCAGCGCTTTATTTTAAGCTATTCTAGAATGACCCTCATCAGTAAATTGAAACATAAAGGAATAACCAGACCACATCGACGAAATGTCAATATCAAGCAGCGGCCAAGAATCCTAAATGATGTCCTTTATCAAAGTGAAGAAAGAATATTCGTAGAAAACATACAGTAAGGAACCTAGCTCCTACCATTACATGAAGACCATGGAACCCTGTAGCAATAAAAAAAGTAGAGCCGTAGACGCTATCCGCAATAGAAAAAGAGGTCTCTCTGTATTCTCCATATTGAAGTCACAGAAAATAAAATCCTAGCGCCAATGTCAAGAAAAGCCCTTGAAGAGCTCTACTTTTATCTCCTTTTTCTAGCCTATGATGGGTTCAAGTAACTCTTACTCCGGACAAAAGAAGAACGGAGGTATTTAGTAATGGAACTTGGAATGGTGATAAAGTTGCGATCCCAGCAGGGGGTCATACTGAGCCAATTTCTAGCGTAGGGGCTAACCTTCTGTGAAAATAGGCTCAAAAAAATGAAAAGAAGAAGCATACTTCTGAAACAATAAACAGGATAAAGCCTGCTTTTAGTCCTTTAACAACATAAGAAGTGTGGTGTCCTTGAAAAGTAGATTCTCGAACTACATCACGTCATCATAAATAAGAAATTAAAGCTACAGCAAAATTTCCCAGTAACAATAAAATATAATCACCAGTCCGGATATAGTAAACTAATCCGGTTGGCATGCATAGAATGGCGAAAGAATTCAGAATAGGTCACGGTCTAAATTCAACTAAATGAAAAGGTTGTTTCATAAATAAGGTTGAACAGTTAATTTTTTAACATTGGTTTTCTCTGTGGGGCAGGGTTGAGTAGACGCCGGATGAACGGGTATCATTGATGTTGATAATCATAGAATTGTAATTCTTCTACTCTATGTCTTCTGGAAATTTTTTGTTTTTAAGAGTTCTTATTTTAGGTCCTGTAGTTAGGATTTCATCCTCTAATTGAGTAATCTGCTGAGTGGGACTAGAATTGAGATTTTTAGGTGCAATTCCTTTATTTTTGAGAGATACCAGATTTATGTCTCTAAGAAAAGAATCAGTGATAAAGTATTTTTGCATCCAGGCCCTTGGCAGGGGGCTTTTAATACTTGGGGGTGTCCTTTTTTATATAGACCCAGAGGTAACTTGGTTCTCTCAATTAATCTTCGTCTTTAGGTTATTCATTAAGTTGGGGGTGTTTCCTATGCATTTTTGAGTTCCAAGAGTGACTGCTGGGTTGAACTGGATCCCTATATTTATTTTGTTAGGATGACAAAAAATTCCTCCTTTTGCTTTCTTAATCAACATACTCGACGGTACTAGTTGAATAAAAAGAATTATTTTGATTGCTGGAGGGCTTAGAGCTCTAGTAGGAGCGATTATTGGGCTAAATCAAACCTCAGTACGAGCTATATTAGGGAGATCTTCAATTGTTCATACTGGTTGGGGCTGTATCGGTGCTGTTTATGGAGGTCTGTGAACCTATTTTTCTATTTATTGCGTGAGGTTTATTATTCTCATATATTTGTTTACTCTGAAAGAGAAGCTATTAGCTGGATTTGGCATTTTAGGGCTAAGAGGCTTACCACCTTTCATGATGTTTGGTGGAAAATGAATAGTTTTAAAAAGAGTCTTGTTTAGAGGAGATGCAAGATTCTTTTATTTAGTTTTACCAATTGTTGGCGCCCTTTTAAGACTTTTTTTCTACCTAAAGTTCTTTTATTCGTTCTATTTAAGATCGAGAAATAGAAGACAAAATAAGTATTTAATTATTTCTTCAGCTGCTTTCATTACTCTGAGAGGCGTTCTTTTCATACTAGTATTTTAGCTTTGGTGGCCGAGTATTTATGAGGTGATAGACTTTTAATCTATTGACAGGAGTGATTCCTTCAAAGCGATGCGTTGACTTTTTTCAACAAATCATAAAGATATTGGGACACTATATGTGTTCCTAGGAATATGGTGTGGATTAGTTGGAACCGGGCTAAGCTTATTAATTCGGTTCGAACTAGGGACGGCTGGTGCCTTCTTAGGAGACGATCACTTTTACAATGTGATTGTAACAGCTCATGCCTTTGTAATGATTTTCTTCATAGTTATACCCTTAATAATTGGGGGATTCGGAAATTGAATGGTGCCCTTACTAATTGGGGCTCCAGATATAAGTTTCCCTCGTATAAATAATATAAGGTTTTGATTACTACCCCCCTCGTTTGTGCTGCTGCTATGCTCTACTTTGATAGAAGGAGGAGCGGGGACCGGGTGAACAGTGTACCCTCCTTTATCTGGACCTGTAGGGCATGGGGGTACTTCTGTTGATCTAGCTATTTTTTCTTTACATTTAGCTGGGGCTTCTTCACTGTTAGGGGCCATTAATTTTATTACCACTATTTTTAATATACGATCTTCAGCTATAACCTTAGAGCGTCTAAGACTGTTTGTTTGATCAGTTTTAGTGACTGCCTTTTTACTTCTTTTATCTTTACCTGTATTGGCGGGAGCTATTACTATGTTGTTGACTGATCGAAACTTTAATACTAGATTCTTTGATCCTGCAGGGGGAGGTGATCCTATTTTATATCAACATTTATTCTGATTTTTCGGTCACCCTGAAGTATATATTTTAATTCTTCCGGGGTTCGGAATAATTTCTCATATTTTAAGTAATTTTACTTCGAAGCCAGCTTTTGGGACGTTAGGAATAATTTACGCAATGATTTCTATTGGTATTTTAGGATTTATTGTATGAGCTCATCATATGTTTACGGTAGGGATGGATGTTGATACTCGAGCATATTTTACTGCTGCTACGATGGTAATTGCGGTCCCAACTGGAATTAAAGTATTTAGTTGATTAATAACTTTATACGGGAGACGAGGGCCTTTCAATGCATCAATGTATTGAGTTCTAGGTTTTATTTTTCTCTTTACTTTAGGGGGGCTGACAGGAATTGTTCTCTCAAATTCTTCTCTGGATATTGTCCTTCATGATACTTATTATGTAGTAGCCCATTTTCATTATGTACTGTCAATAGGAGCAGTTTTTGCAATTTTCGGTGGATTTGTTTACTGATTCCCGATAATAACAGGGTTGACTTTACATGAGCGATGAGCTAAAGCTCACTTTTTAGTGATGTTTTGTGCCGTTAATTTAACATTTTTTCCTCAACATTTCTTGGGACTGGCGGGGATGCCTCGACGGTATTCAGATTACCCTGATGCTTACTTTAAGTGAAATCAGGTTTCTTCTTTCGGATCCTTATTCTCTATTTTCGCTGTATTAATGTTTATTTTCATTCTTTGGGAAGCATTTATCAGTCAACGGGGTGTTCTTTTCACCAAGGCTCCTTCAATTTCTCGAGAGTGAGAAGAGGTCTTACCTTTAGATTTTCACAGTAATACTGAATGTTCAGTGAGTACAACAGCATAATTTTATAATTTAATATTAAGGGTGAAGTATAATTTTTTACATTTCAGTTACATTGAAAAAATCCATCTTACTGAGGCTCCCTTATACTTAGTTAAAATAAGCTTGAAAATAATTTTCCAACAATTACATACATGGAATTCATAGAAGTTCATCGGTTAATAGATTTTACCTTTGGTATAATGGTTATACGATAAACATATAGTATTATAGTTCCCGAAGTGAGAAGAGCTATCAACTAACTTTTTATAGAATTTTACAGGTTATGTTGAAATATGGCCTAAAGATTAGCTGATAGGAGCGAAAAACTTTCAATTCTCAGGATATCTGGTAGTTCTAGAAAAGCATGTAGTGCTGTGAAGTTAAATACAAAGTGATGAAATTTTGTATAGTTAGAATTTTAATAATTTATTGCGCATTCTAGAGTTAGTCCTATTGAATTATTGCTATTACAAATATTACTTTTTTATAATATCTAAGAAATATAGAACTGTTTTAATTAATAAATTTCTAAAACTAATTATGTATAAATGAGTAGTAAATTGAATCATATTTAATAGATTGTTTTATGTGTAGCAGCTATGATATGTTTAAAAATAATTAAAAGGAATTCGGCAAAAAATTAACTTCGACTGTTTAACAAAAACATAGCCTTAGGATGTTATCTAAGGTCAGACCTGCCCAATGTGAATTATAAATGAATGGCCGCGGTACTTTGACCGTGCTAAGGTAGCGCAATCAATTGGCTTTTAATTGGGGCCAGGTATGAATGGAGTCACGGGGTTATACTGTCTCTTAATTATTTTATCTAAATTACTATATAGGTGAAAAAGCCTATAAAAAGAAAAAGGACGAGAAGACCCTTAGAGTTTTACTAAATTAGATTGGAGTTAAATCTTAACAGTTTTGTTGGGGCAACATAGGAGCAGTGATGTCATTGAATCTCCTGAAAATTACAAATCGATTATTAGAATTGAATAAACTACCTTAGGGATAACAGCATAATTTTATAAATAAGTTTGTGACCTCGATGTTGGACTAGGAAGCTGAAGGGCTAGCCGCCTTTCAGATAAGTTCTGTTCGAACTATAGATTCCTACATGATCTGAGTTCAGACCGGCGCAAGCCAGGTCAGATTCTATCTTTTTATTATAAGGACTTAGTACGAAAGGACCAGTTCTTAATATTATCATATATTATTGACTTGGCAGAAATATATGCGATTGATTTAGGATCAATTTATAATACTCAGATATTAGTCGGTACTGTACTTTACTTAGAAGGTCTGGTTTGCAACTAGAAAGAAGATATATGTGTCTCAGAACCAAATATCAAAAAGAGTTTTGCATAATACTAACTTTGGGAGTTAGAGGGTAGTCGATAGACTATTTTTGAATTGGGATTTATTTACTGATTTTGTATCTCTTTAATCTTTTGTCTTCCTTTATTCAAAAATCCTGTTAGAATAGCAGCAATGGTGGTTGTGATAAGATTAGCTATTGTGAGGGTTATTTCTCTATTTTCCAGTTTTTGGTTTTCCTATGTTTTATTTTTAGTGTATGTGGGGGGATTACTAGTAATATTTATTTACATTTGCTTAGTAAGAAGAAATTATCCTTTTAAGTTTAGAATTAATGGATTTATTTGTATTCTTTTAGGGTCATGTGTTATCTCTTTAAAAAGCAGGAGACCTATAATTCCTGCTTTTTTGGGATTCAGAAATTGAATCAGAGGTGAGAGATTATTAGAAGCTAGAAATATCTCTATTTTTCTATTCTTGGCTGTCCTTCTTTTAATTATACTTTTAGTAGTTGTCCGTATTTCAGGTGCGGGTTGTTTTACGGTAGGAAATAATGAAAAGAATTAAAAGACTAAAGTTTTCTCTGTTATTATTCAGGTATTCTTTTTATATGTTGATTATAGCCTATGTTTTATTAAGGTTAAATAAAACTGTAATTTTAGAATTTAACTTATTCGATCTATCGAGCTCGAGATTCCCCATCATCCTGATTTTTGATAAAGTCAGAGTTAGTTTCAGGATGGTGGTTACCTTGATTTCGGGGAGGGTATTCATATTTTCTCATAAATATATAGAAGAAGACCCCTTCTCAGGACGATTTATTTGAATTTTACTATCTTTTGTGATTTCTATAAACTTATTAATTTTTTCGGGGTCTATCTTCTTTCTTTTGTTAGGATGAGATGGCTTGGGGATTACTTCTTTTGCTCTGATTATTTATTATGAGAGAAAAGAGTCTCAGTTTGCCGGGTTCCAAACTTTAATAATTAATCGTTTAGGAGATGTAATTATTGTATTAAGAACATTTTTATTTCTAAGTGTAGGTCAGTTCTCTTTCTTTTCTATAACAGATAAAATGTTTTATTCTTCTGGAGTGGTGCTGATGTTATGTATTGCTGCCTTAACTAAAAGGGCTCAGTTTCCTTTTAGATCTTGGCTTCCCGCTGCTATAGCAGCACCAACCCCCGTGAGAGCGCTAGTTCATTCTTCTACTCTTGTAACAGCTGGAATTTTTTTAATTATTCGTTTAAGATACAGCCTACCCTTAGACCAAAATATTTGCAGAATGCTGCTTTTGTGTGGGTCTACTACTTGCCTTTTAGGGGGGTGAGCTGCAACTTATGAGAATGATATTAAAAAAATTATTGCATTATCCACCTTGAGTCAGTTAGGTGTAATGGTTTTTAGTCTGGGGATAAACTTCCCAGCTTTGGGGCTTTTCCATCTTTATACTCATGCTTTATTTAAGGCGTTATTATTTTTAGCAGCTGGGCATATTTTAATGATTACTTTCGGAGTCCAAGATATTCGAAGGATGGGAGGAGTAGGAGTTATGATGCCTATGACCTGTGTTATATTTAACATTAGGAGTCTTTGCTTAATTGGAGCTCCTTTTATGAGCGCTTTTTATTCTAAACATTTAATTTTGGAGAAAATATTTATAAGCCCTATTAATTTTTTCAGGGTTGTTGTAATAATACTTGCTACAATGTTCACGGCTAAATATGTTTCGCGTACTTTAAAGTCTGTGTCATGAGATAAAACCGGAATTCCTTTATTATCAAGGTGCTCAACTGTATATACCTCTTTGCCGGTTTTAATTTTAGCTCTAGGTGCTATTACAGGGGGAAAATTAATTCTCAGTTTAGAAATCTCTAATTTAGAACTAGCCTACTTACCTTCTTTAGAAAGAACTATAATTAATGTTATTACTCTGTTGGGTGTGCTTATGGGGTTGCTAGAAATTCCTAAAAGTAAAAGAAATACTGCTTTATCCACATTATTTTTTCTAACTCCCTTAGTTTATGGGAGGGTAAAATCTTTTAGTTTAATCATGGAAAAGATAAAGATGCTTGATAATGGGTGAATTGAGCCTTACTATTTTATTAAAAACTATACTATATGAGCGGGGTCTTTAATCACCCAAGAAGGGATTTGACCTAGAACTCGTGTAATGATAACCTCTTCCCTTATTGCTTTCTTGTTAATTGCCGGTGGTTTATTTAGTAGCTAGAATTTTGACTTGTTTATGTGTTTTAATTGCAGTAGCATTCTTTACCCTCCTTGAACGTAAAGTTTTAAGCTATGTCCAGTTGCGGAAAGGGCCAAATAAGCCAAGAATTTGAGGAATTGTTGTTCCTTTGGCTGATGCTGTGAAATTGTTCATTAAAGAGAAAATTATACCTTACGGGAGTAATCAATATATATTTCTTTTTGCTCCTGTTTTAAGCTTAGTTTTAGGACTAAGAGTGTGATATTTATACCCTAGAATGTATTCAAACAAGTTTGTTTGTTGAGGGCTCTTACTGTTCTTTTGTATTACTTCCTTGAATGTATATGGAACTATGCTGGCTGGGTGAGCTTCTAATTCTAAGTATGCTTTTTTAGGGGCTCTACGAGCAGCTGCCCAAACTATTTCTTACGAGGTGAGATTACTCTTACTTCTCCTATTTAGAGGGTTTATGCTCTATACTACATCTTGGGACCAAGCAAGAAGTTTGAGTTTCCCTGTTATGTTTTTGTTAATTCCTATGTCTATAGTATGATTTACTAGAACAGTGGCGGAGACAAATCGAGCTCCCTTTGATTTCGCCGAAGGTGAGTCAGAGCTTGTTTCTGGATTTAATATTGAATTTGGAGGGGGATTGTTTGCTATGCTTTTTTTAGCTGAATACGCAACAATTTTATTTATATCAATGGCTACTAGTGTTTGATTCTTTTCTCAAACTTTTTTATCCCCTGTATTGTTTAGAGTTGAAATTTTTGTGATGGCAACATTGTTCCTATTAGTTCGAGGGGCGTATCCTCGTTTTCGTTACGATTTGCTAATAATATTATGTTGAAAATCGTTCTTGCCGTTCTCTTTGTGTGCTTTATGTTTAATTTGTTTGAGAATTAATTTCTAATCATTATTTTGGTGGCTGAATCTCTAGGCGATAAATTGTAAATTTATTTATGACTAACTGTCCCTTGCGGAACTATAGGTTAAGTTAACAAACCGTTGGCCTTCAAAGCCGAAAATGATTAGTCTAGTTTCGATGTTTTTGATTAAAGTTTCTTGATTAGGGATTGGGGTTTCTTTTTTCACTTTTTCTAAGCTGAATATACACATTCTTATTCTCCTAATTAGGTTAGAGGCTCTAATGCTAAGTTTGTTAATGTTTGTAGTTTCTTTTTCTCTATTATATACAATTGGGTTTCATTTATTTTTAGTTTTGCTAACATTTGCAGCTTGTGAAGCTGCATTAGGGCTAGCTCTACTAGTAAGCATTTTACGTCTTCGGGGGAATGATTATGTATCGTCCTTTAGCTCATTGAATTTTTAAATGCATAAATTACGTCAGTCCAGTCCTGTTGAATCAGTTTTAGGACTTCCTAGACCTGTAGGATTTTCCATTTGGTGGAACGGAGGGTCAATTCTGTTTCTTCTTTTGGGCCTTCAAATTTTAACGGGATTATTTTTGTCTATACATTACACGGCCGACATAACAACCACTTTTGCTTCCGTAGTCCATATTATACGAGATGTTCCAGGTGGATGATTATTCCGAAACTTACATGCTAATGGTGCTTCACTTTTTTTTGTATTCTTATATTTACATATTGGGCGAGGCTTGTATTACCAAAGATATATTTCTCAACCACATACCTGAATGGTAGGTGTGACAATCTTCCTTGTCAGGATGGGGACGGCTTTCTTGGGTTATGTATTACCCTGAGGGCAAATGTCTTTTTGAGGTGCTACAGTAATTACTAATCTGGTTTCTGCTATCCCTTACGTAGGAAACTCTATTGTAGAATGAGTTTGAGGTGGATTTTCTGTTAGTCAGTCTACTCTTAATCGATTTTTCTCCTTACACTTCATTCTCCCATTCATGATCGGGGCTTTAAGTGGCCTTCACGTACTATTCTTACATGAAAAAGGTTCAACTAATCCATTAGGAGAAATAAATCATGTTAGAAAAATTCCCTTTCACCCTTATTACACATGAAAAGATATTGTTGGGTTTATTGTTCTGTTAGGAATGCTGGTTCTTTTAGGATTCTTTTTTCCTTCTTTATTAGGTGACCCCGAAAATTTTAATCAAGCAAGACCAATAGTTACTCCGGTTCATATTCAACCTGAGTGGTATTTTCTTTTTGCTTATGCAATTTTACGGTCTATCCCTAGGAAATTAGGAGGGGTGTTAGCCTTAGTTGCTGCTGTGGTAATTCTTTATTTTTTACCTCTTAGCGCAGCTTATGGTAAGGTTTTACCTGCTTCTTTTACACCACCTTACCAAATTGTTTACTGAAATCTAGTAACTTTTTTTGTGCTTTTAACCTGGTTAGGAGCTTGCCCTATTGAAGAGCCCTATGCAACTTTAGCCGTTCCAATTAGTATTCTTTACTTCTTATCTTTTGTTGTGTTGGTGAGACTTCCTACAATTTGGAGTAAAATTTTAAATTTTTAACTTAGTTTAATCAAAACAGAAGTTTGTCAGGCTTCAGATGCAAATTAGTTTGTAGTTAAATTTAAAACAAATAGCTTAAACCTTAAAGCATTACATTGAAGCTGTAATTATAGAATTTTTTTCTTTTGTTTGAATGAGATTTTGAGGTCAATTAAATTTAATAGACGCCGGCTCTCCGTTGCAGAGAGAAATATTTTTGTTCCATGATCATGCTATGGTCTTACTTCTAGGTATTTTTGTTTTTGTAGCTGTACTAGGTACAAAGCTAGTAATAAACACCCTAACTTCCCGGGTGATGCTAGAGGCTCAGCGGTTAGAAACTGTGTGAACAGTGGTTCCTGCTATATTATTAGTTTGACTAGCTCTGCCTTCCCTTCGTCTCTTGTATTTATTGGACGAGCAAAGAAGCAGAGGGATTATTTTAAAAGCTACAGGGCATCAGTGATATTGAAGATACGAGATTCCTTTTTCTAATAGGGGAAGCTTCGATTCCTATATAGTCCCAGAAAACGATCTAAATGAAGGAGATTATCGACTATTAGAAGTTGATAACCGGGCTGTTGTCCCGTTTGGGATAGAGACTTCAGTCATTGCTACCTCGGCGGATGTACTCCACGCTTGAACTTTACCTTCTATAGGGTTGAAGATAGATGCTGTGCCAGGTCGTCTTAATACGATGAGAATGTTTGTAGAAAAACCGGGGGTTTACTATGGGCAGTGTTCAGAGATTTGTGGTGCTAACCATTCTTTCATGCCTATCGTAGTAGAGGCTGTTAACTTAGAAGATTTTTGTAGATTAGAATTTTAATTCTCTAAAAAGTATTTGTGTACATTTGCCTTCCAAGCAAAAAGGCTAGCTTATGTTAGTTTAGAGAGGTCAAAGTTGTAAAGGCTAGTTTAAAGAAAATTTTGGCCTGTGGAGCCATAGATAACCTCGTAGGTTGCCTTTATTTTATAGCTAACTTCTACCTAAATGGAGGGTCGGACAAGCCGTAGTTTAAGTGTAAAATAGTAAGTTGCAAGCTTAAAGATGATATAATTCCAGTTTGAGCAACAGTATTGTACTCTAATCTTTTGGAACTAGTCCTCCTGGAGAATCAAAAACTCCTGTGCTTGACACCAAAAAGATGTGAAAGACCAAGCGGTCATGCTAAACTCTTAAGATTTATGCATTAATTCTGCCATTTCACATTAAATTGAATTACGTATTATTTGAAAAATGAGAATGATATTTTCCCGCTCTTTCTAAGTTTTGTTGGTATAATAAATGGTGTTTTTTTACTAAGACTGCAAAGAAGCACCATGTAAGAAGATAGAATTACAATAAATATAAGAAACCCTAGTATTGGTCTAAGTTGAGGCATCGAAAAAGGCATATGTCTAGATATGCTATTATCTGAGTAACAATCAAATGCTCCAATAGCTTCTTTTTCAATTTACAAATTTGAAGGATGTTCTTCTCCATAAAGTTTTACCAGTAAAGTGAAGACATAGGCTTGAATAGTGCACACAAAGACTTCAAACATATTATAGCCGATATGCGCCATAAAAATAAATCCTGCTCTGGTGATAGAAGCAGCGGCCAATGAAGAAGCAATTAAACCTATAATAATGTGTCCTGCGCTAATATTTGCAATAATTCGGACAGTTAAGGTTAAAGGTCGAATTAAAAGTCTAGCTGTTTCAATTAAAACTAGTAAAGGGATAAGTCTTGTTGGTGCTCCGGCAGGCGCAAAATGAGCTGCTGATTCAACTGGAAATTTAATTCAGCCTGAAAAAATTAATAATCTTCAAAAAATTAAGGCCAAGGAAGCTGAAATTCAAATATTCCTAGTTGGACCGTAGACAAAAGGGACTAAACCTAAAAAGTTTATTGACAATAAGAAAACCATCAAAGAGAATAATATTAAAGGAAACCCGGGCAGTGCTTTTTGGCGAGTTTCTCCGTTAGTAGAAATTAACCTTAAAGAAGTTTTCATGTAGCTTTGACCTCATGAACTAGATACCCTAAATAAGCAAGCTATTATAATTGGTGTTATTCACATCAAAAAAGAAAATTTCCCCGCTTGCATACAATCTAAAGCTGAAAACAAATCTGATATCATATACTTGAGAGATATTTATTCTCAGGGCTAAGGCCGAAACTTAGTGCAAAAATTCGCTTTCAAGTAGACATTTTCATTTGTTTATCTTTAGAATTACATTCAATTCCACCTTGAAAAAGTGACGTGATACTATTTCACTATAAAGACAGGTGCACCTTCCGGTACACCTACTATGTTACGACTTATTTCGTTTTTCAACGAAAGCGACGGGCGATTTGTACACAGTTAGATTGATGATTCAAATAGTAATTATCATAAATATTACTTTCAAGTCCAGTTTCCTCATCTTATTAATGATGATTCCAAAATTATTTTTTATTGTAACTCACCTAGACTTCTACATAGGCTGCATCTTAACCTGTCCTTTTGTTCTTTAGCACATCTTGAATTCATCTCAAATGAATGCTGAAGACGGCGATATACAAACTTCAAGCAGAAGTAGTGTTCCTTGAGGGTTATCATTTACCTGGCAAGTTCCCCTGAAATTTCTAACTGCCGCCATGTAATTTAAGTTTTAACTTTTTAGTCTTAGTGCTTAGGTTTTTAATTTATACTCTATATAGTAGGGTATCTAATCCTAGTTTATCTTCAGAGCTTAAGCAAATGATTAAGAGGATGGCATTACTCTTCATAACAATTCCACCTGATTATAAGAGCTCTCTCCTTAAGCTAACCTAATAAAATTAACTTAGCTGTTAGGTGTGACCGCGACTGCTGGCACCTAATTAGTCCAGCTAAATAGGCTAAATTAAGTTACTATTTCTAGTATAGCTTAATGTCTCTCGCTGGGTTAAGGACAAATATCTATAAATTTTATCGTACACTTTAATTACCATGCTAAGTTTAACCTAGGCTAATTTTTAATCAGTACAAAGTTTTAAACAGGGGAATAAAATCCATTGTTGGGTTATGAGCCCAAAAGCTTTAACAACTTAGCTTACCTGTTCATGTTCTAAATCAATCGAGAGCTCCTTCATTTCATTCATGAAATATCCCAAACAGCAGAATTAATAAAAACACCAAGAGGGCGCTGGTGGTTAGAATATTAATATTTGTTCTAAAAATTCTCAACACAGGGAAAAGAAGGGCAATTTCGACGTCAAAAATTAAAAACAACACAACTAACAAGAAGAAACGTGTGGAAAATGGAGATCGTATTTTTCTCAAAGGATCGAAGCCACACTCGAAGGGAGTTATTTTTTCACTATAGTCTAAATAGCTTAAATAGTTAGTAACTAAGTACACCAAAACTAAAATTACCGACAAAAGAATCCTGAAGGAAATAGCTAGGAAAAACATTTTTACGGGTTGTTGAGACATTTACGTAAATTTTGTGAGAAACTTCTTTCTCTTAAAAGGTTTTCAAAACCTCTTCTAAACAAAAATATTGATGGAGATTTGAAACTTAGGCTGCTAACTTGAGTTCGGGGAACCTTGTTCTCCATCTTCATGTGATTGAACTTATTTTTGT
>JBCHJU010000019.1:8198-19604 GCA_039654505.1 Plocamopherus imperialis | reverse complement strand
AGAGAGAGAGAGAGAGAGAGAGAGAGAGAGAGAGAGAGAGAGAGGGGGGGGGGGAGAGAGCGAGATAAAAAAAATCGAAATGATCAAATCCTTGCTGAGAAATGCAAACTGCACGGTTTTGCATGGTATCAAGCTGATTGGCAGATCGACTGATACGAACTTTTGTAATGTGTAGTCTGTCTGATGGATGCGACTGAAAGAACGATCAGCTTGCCAAAATTGACAATTAGCGGCTGGTTGGCTGTTGGGTTGGAATTCACAACGCCCACCACCCTGAGAATAAGCCTAGCCTCGGGGCTACAATTAGGGTGGAGGCGTGACCACTGGACGTGAGTGGAAAAAAAACCTAACAAACGAACAACGAGAACAACAAAATATACAATGAGCGTTCTCCAAACTGAAGCAACAACTTCTTATATATAACTGTGCTCTGCCCTGCGGTGTATGTATATTTGCGGAGATAACGATCCAATAACAGGGTCTGTTGATCAACAAATCAAAACCCAATACGACCCGAAAACAAGTGGTTGTTTCTTAGTGGTATACTTGGATGTAGTGTATGCATAAATACAAGAATACAACGAATTGATGAACATAAAAAACATACACACACACAAAACCAAGTTATCGCCTGCGTTACTAATGCACGATCTATAAATAGCAACACTAGAACCAGATGGTGACGGCGTCACTAATGAATTATGCATCATAACTATATATAGAACTAGATAAGTGTATGGTATCATGTGGCCCAGCAGCAAGGTTGATAATAGAATCAACAAACGACATACACACAGACTAGCGCAAGTCGCGTGTCACTTTCATCTTGATATACACAATGCACTATTACCAGCACAGTAATATATTACGTGTACTATATAGCAACCTCTCTCAGCTCTCTAACACATTGAATTGGAACAGTCAATGCATGCATTAGGAACAACAAACACACACAAATCAAAATCTGGTCGGAGAAACCAACTGGACATTCTAATTGGCTCTGAGTCAGATTCATCACTCGCTCATACTGGCAACACAGTAACCGACAAGAAACTATTGCAAAGGGATGCAAAATAATATACTGAAAATTGTCGACACCTAGTAATGAATTATAATGCTTACATCGACCAGGACAATACAGTAAACATGTACAAGATACACTTATAAAGAAAGCAATATCAACACGACAACTTATTATCCGCACATGACTTCTACATCTACAGGACACCAGATCAGGAAGAAATTCAATCAAGATAAGGATGATAAAAACCAAACAAAAGAAACGTAACATAATGACTTTCACTGTTACGCAAACACACACACACTCATACTTCTTCCTGATGGAAGAAATACATTTTTCTTCCTGACAGATGAAAGAAATAAGTCTGCATTTTGTGTGTTGAGATCTTCTCATGCATACTACATGCAGCACATCAACAAAACCTCTCTTCCCTCACCAAAAACCGACACCCCCCAAAAAAAAACAAACAAACCAAAAACAAAAAACTGGACTTAAAACACACACATTCCAGAACATAGCATTGTAACGTAAAATGTAATACATGTATGTACACTGTATTATGTCATTGTATGCAGCATCGAGTTAAAGGATAGAATAACTTGGCAATGAGGACGTTAGCATGAATCTGGTATGAGCACCTGTTTTTGATTGATTTTTCATCTCTGAAAGTACCAACAACTTTAATTGCCAGGATAACCATCTACATCTAGATTCGATATTCTTTTCATTAAATCAAAACATGTTGACATACAATTCAAATGGCCAACAGAATCTTCTCGGGTAGCGCCAGGTCCTCATGAACACATTGGCAAACAACGTTACGCTCAATCACACCTCAGAAGACATGAGGCAAACAAAAACTCAAAGGATAGAAAAAGGAAACGCCACTAAAAACTATGCTCAAATCGCTCCTCTGTCAACGAGGCTAAATCAAGAAAACCATTCTTTAAATTAGAAATTCAAAAAAAGAAACCTAGAATACAGAGTGGTCAAAACACAATGAAAAGAGGAAGCCTCATAGAAGATCCCACATAAAAAAATCCCTAGACATGAAAATTGCAAAGATGTACGGGGTTGCTGCAAATCCATTGCCCGGGGGGGGGGTGGGGTGTCGTCATTCAATCACCAATATGTCAATATGTACAAGATAGCAAAATCCCACAAACAGATCACAACGTCCTCCACAGTCCAGTAACAAACTTGACAGAAGGTAAGAAAACAGCACACCAATGTACCACCTTTAAAATGTTGATAAATACATAGTTCAGAGGTGTAGCCACTACTACAATAAGTAAATCAAAAAACAAAAAACAAGTCATCAATTAAATGAAACATAGTCTGGATGGTCAAGACATGGCAAACTACCCCACTGAGGGATGACAACACAAGTCATCATCAAATAAACCTTGTTTAATAACAAACACTTCTGAAAGACAGGTCTGAAGAATAGGGATGCCTAGGAATGACAACCTACAATCTCTAAATTATTCAACACAGTTAAGCATAAACCTACATAAAAAAGACATCTGAACCCTCACCCCATCCAAAAATAAAAATAATCCCCATTCTCCGAAAAAAAAAAATAAATAAATAAACAATTTCACAAGTGTACATGATTCGATTATCATTGACATAAATGTACAAGATGTGAAGTGAATAATAGCTTTCAACATGTCCAAGAAAGTCTGAACAAATAAATAGGAGGAAATTTGAAGGTAATATATAAAGTTAATTTTATCCTGCATATGTGAGCTTAAACCCAAAACATACACATTAAAAACACTGCTTCACTACACACCTTCACAACAGCTAAGGCTCAAGGAAAGAATTTTCTTCACTGCCAATAAATCCTTTGACCAAATTCTAAAGAGCCATTTCAAAGGCACCCACTGCATGAATGATACCCACAGAGTGCCTGGCTTTTACTAAAGTAATGACGTCAATGGCATGAATACCCACCCTTTCAGATCAATTACAGCCATACACACATTAATGAACAAAAAGTAGCACAATGGCACACTCCCTGGCCTATTTCACCTCTCATTTCCTATCTTACACCCTCACTGACTACAACTTTCTTATCATGCCAATCATGCAAACTCTGCTTCCAGTACCTCTGAGAATTCTATTTATATACAATTCCTTCCCACCAAACTCATAAATACCCCTCTACAACCTGAAAAGCTATATTTTAATAATATCCATATATTATGACCCTTGCAAAAGTAAAAAACAAAAAAAGTAATCCTTTGAAGTCTTTCAGCTCATATGGCCGGAGCATATCCCGGTTCCCATAGCACGAAGCAGACAGTGACAGATTAGATCTATTACTTTCTGAATAGGATGCTAGTATATTGCAGAATACTTTTCCAGCCGAAGCTGTACCCATTTTCATCTGGACCAGTGAAGCAACAGGGGTAAATTTTCTTACTTAGGAAAAGAAAACATTTGCCACAGTGACACGAATCAGTGACCCCCCGGTCCCTAGACAAACGCTCTATTCCTCAGAGCCACTGCACCCCCCCCCCCTAAATTGAGCTTAGGTTGCACACAAATAATACGATTAGTTAATTAGCTTAATTCATGTAGATCTACTTCAACGAGAGAAATGTGAACAGAAAGTAAAGTGAATGTAACAATTAATTCGATTCGACCTCCATGCAACAATTCCTTATTTGGAATCCTTCATTTGACTGACATTCAAATCGATGTCAATGAAAAACAATGGAAGCATTGTTGCTACATTGATATATTATAACTGTATTATGGATAAAAATAAGGCCCTACTGAGAGCATCCAGTTTGGGCTTTGAAGAGAGACTCTTTATAGCAGCATTTAACTTTCAATAAATGTTGGTGATTGATCATGTAGAGCTATTTTTGAAACTTGAAGATGCTTAGTGTCCTCCAAACATGTTACAGTCTACCACCAGTTATCTGACATAGTCTGTTCCAGAAAAACAATGCCGGATATATAAGTGAGTATGCCAGATATGTGAACATCGGCCTCATGATGTAATAATATAATGTACAAGTAGATAGAAAGGTTAGAAAGAGCCTCAGATGAATATCTTCATGAACATAACAATAATATGCATGCATATTGGTAATCATTGACATTTGTAGATAATGAGAAGCTGTGCAGTTTGGTATCCTTTCAGCATGACATGGTCAATTTGAATGCAGATTATGGATGCCATTCATTAGGAACACAAATGGGATCACATGGTTTAACATTCACAAACCTAGCTCAATTTGTCATGAAAAATTGCCAGGTTTAATACACCAAGATGCCTTGGGCAGCTTTGTTACTCTCCCCATCCTGTTCCTTCTGTGTAGCCAGTCTTGCTGTGGTCTAGGGCTAACAGTAGATGTTGTATCACACTTGTGTGATGTTCTCATAGGTAGATACATATTGAATGTGTCATCAATTAAGTGCTATTTACCATAGACATTGTTGGGTGGTGTGAAGATTGCTCTTAGAATGTGTCTCGAAAATCAAATGCTGGTTAAATGGATGGCATTTAATTCCATAGCAAATTGCTCAACCATTCTCCTAATTTTTATGCCGAATGCGAATAAGTGGAAAGATTATGCCGAAAGCGAATAAGTGGAAAGACTATAGGGAAAACATAGCAATTTTTTTAGTTCCCTTGGATTATTATCGGATAACTCAGCATGCCAGATAACTGGTAGCAGACTGTGCTCTGAAACTAAACCAAGCCTTGTAATCAAGAAGAGCAGAAAGAGAGCTAGGGAAAATTTGAGTGTGAGGCTGAGTAAAAAGGCGCAAATCTAAAGACAGTGTGGCGGTAACACTGAAAAGAATAACATAGCACTACCAGTCTCTCTTTTGCTGAGGAACATGACTTGGAACTGATTGTAGCATTTGGGCACCCTTAAGAAGGGCATTACAGATAACATGTATTACGAAATATGTCACATTTATAAAAGAGACAAAAACAATAATCTAGTAGGAACACAACCAGAATTGAAATAATTAGTACAGAGATACTATATTCACACTGAAAAAGGTCTGGACAGTCGACAATAATTAAGATAATGATGCTGTTCCACAGGATAAATGATGAAAAAAAAAAATTAATGGTATGAACATAATAAATCAGTCAGATATTTGGTTACTGGCACAATCCTGGTTAAAGAGACAAAAAAATGGCCATTTTGAAGATCAAACAATGAAAACCAGGACAATACATGTAGAAAACGCCCAAAATAAGTGGACAGGATGTTACAGTACTCCTCATCAACTGTCAAGAAACAAAAATCTCTGGAGGGAAATGGCAGAGATTTAGAAAACAAAAACGAACAGGCGAGATGGAAGAAAAATTTGCAAAACAGAACAAAGCAAAAAAATCTGGTAAAAAAAGAGGAATAAAAGATAAAGAGCAACATGGCCGATTAGTAAATGACTTAAAACACCAACAGAGTCAATACTCACTACTGTGCACAATCAATAAGTTGGTATTCATTAGATCTTTCAAAACAAGTTTGTACTCCTTTATCCTTCCACAATATTTCTGTGTATTCATAAAACTCCTGTAAAAAAAGGAAAATGAAACATCACATAATATATATTATACAATTATATCTCATTTGTATCTAAAGGACATTATTTATTTCAGGAAAGGGAATATTAAACTGCCCGTTTCACAAGACACGGTGATATCACAAATAACTACAGACAGAGTTTGCACCGAAAAAAAACACAAAAAAACAACACACTCTGAACATTTTCCCCCTTCTTTTGTGTTGCTTCTAGAGTATAAAAAAAAACAAAAAACATTTTAAGATCCATTTTTATTTACTTAAATATAATGGAGTTATGAATTGCAAACAATTTCATCTAATGTGGTGAGAAGACACCATAAAAGAAAAAGTATTTACTCCATTTATCAAGAGAATGTTTTAAAAGCTATTGATTGACTAAAGTAAGAAACATTTGTCACTATGACACCGTGCCGACTTTAATCAATTCAATAAACTACATTGCCTCACTGAATTCTTTCCATATAGACTTCCAATCAAAGCAAGGCTATTGTCAATCACTGGTTAGCCAATGAAATCAATACAACTTACTAACTCTGATAAGCATGCAATTTTGGAAAAGACTAGACAGCTTCAATTAGCAGTGTTATGGCTTCCGTTATCATGACAACCATCCTACACATCTTAAATGAATGAAAAGAACTTTCAATTCACAATTGTGACAATGTCACACAAAAGCCAAACATAACAATTCCTTCATTCAAGGGGAAGTTGAAGATAAAAGGATGATGCAGGTCAATCACCAAACATTCACTCCAAATAATTAACAAACGCAACAAAACGATGCAAAACAAAACAAATTCGGATCAATCCTCTCCATGGAAAAAACACAAACAAGCCCCCCCCCCCGAGTTGCTGGAGAATTTTCATTAATGCTTTTAACAATTATTTTAATGTGGTATATCCAGTTTACATGGAAGACTTATGATGGACTCCAACCCAGACCTTTACAGCCAATGACAGTGTGGATATTTACAATATGCCATGTTTGGTCATAACTTGTTTTCAGTTTTGCAACACAAACAGCCAGACACATACACACATCATCTATCAATGCATTTATGAAAACCTACCCCCCCCCCCCCCCCAAAAAAAAAAACAAGAAAAAACAAAAAAAACAAAAAAACCCCATTCATTTTAAATAAAAATATTGCCAGCACTCACCGGTGGATATGTAAAGTCTGGCTGGCTTGCCTGGTCCTGGATGTAATCAACTTTGGCTTTGTTTTCTTGGTGCTCCAATTTTGCAGGTGGGTTGAGGCTACTCATTGCACCCGTGACAGTCTGAAATCACATGGTCAGGACCATTATACTTGATAATTTAAAAAAAACAATTCCAGTGCAAATATTTTCAATACATGATCTTATACACTTTGACAGGGTTTTCTTTTTTAAAGTTGCATTCCTATATACGTACACAAGGTAATAAAACCTCTTTAAACCACCTTCCTTGGAAACAAATTCAAATTGGTGTTATATATAGAGGTTGGTGGCTACCTAAAAAAAGGCACCAGTGAAGAAAGTTGCCACTGTTTATTTTCAGATCTGTAAAATTGTGAATAGGCAAGAGGCAAAGAACAATGCCAGTGGTGGTATCATGTGGTCTGAATAAGTATTTATGTATTATAATAACAGTGCTGATCTTAACGAGATTCTTCAGTAGAACAATCCTCTTTTTATATAATTCCTATTGTATATTATCAAGAGGAAATATCTCACATTTCATTTTCATAATAAAACATAATATAAAACAAGTTACACTCAATACTTCATTGGGTCACCAAACCATTGATAAAGCCGCACGATAAAAATAAAGAAATATGGAGGATGACGGATGCGGGTGGAAAGCAAAAGAGAGAGAGCGAGAAAGAGGTGGGAAAGAAGTAATATATTTGAAAAAAATATTGAAAAATCTTAATTATTCATAAACATATTATATCAATAAGCAAATACTTTTCATATTTAATTTAAAACTTATTTTCAAAATGGCCATAAAAACATGTAGGGATGAATATAAAAGAGATATATAAATGTTCCAAGAACATCTAATCATGATATTATATTAGCAATACTAATGACCTAATGAGACACAGGAAAGTGTCACAAGAGTGAAAGGAATAATAAACAAAAAAATTGGCAATTAACTAATTAACACATGAGCCACATGTGTCAATGAGGAAGGAATTTTATGTTAATACTATGCCCTTAGAGGAAATATAAAATGGGAATTAATATTTTAATAAAAATTGTATTTTAAAATGTAAGTAAATTGATGGATAAATCATTTGAAATAAATTTGAAAGATGAGGAAAGATTGTGCGAGAGTGACTGCTAGCAAAGAAATTCATAAATGTTCACTTCAACTTAAAAACAAGAGACATAAAAAAAAAAAACATTAAATGCCCATTCACCAATTTGATGCTTAAACTTCTAACATGAAAATAAGTATAAAGAAGCATTTACTTAAGGCTAGACAGGCATTCCAGAGGAATTTCATGTCATTCCTCACGACTAGATTCTATGCTTCTCTTAAATTTATAAATTTGACTCGTTGGGATGAGTGGAGCTGCAAAATTGCTTCCCAAGGAATGTTTCAATACGGATATTTACCTTCTCAAGTTATTCGTATTAATTGATCGCCATAAACATAAAAAAAAAGAAATTCGAACAATTAATTGAAAACAAGTTTAGCTGGTAAAGTATGGAGCATTAGGACTGGTTTGAGCTTGAATCTTCACTACTCTTTATCTAATTTTATTTTCTAATAAATGCCCAATTATAATGACTAACAATACTTGAATTTTACGAAACAAAATAAAAACAGACAGCAAACTAATAAATAGCAGAATAGTTAAATATACCAAAGACTTTATTCATTCCTCAGTTACTTGGTCTGGTTTGGGGGACCAAGTGAAATTTATGAAATGATTGTTTTAATTTTTTTAGGGGAGGGGGGGGGGGGTGTTCTATTTTATAATAATATTCTCTTTTTATTTAATTATCTGCATAACAATCCATTGCAACACAAATCTGGAAAATAGTACTATTTTAAGAAATGGTCCATAAAATAAATGGATCCTTGATATCATTTTGCAAGTAAATCATTCATTTTGTATGAGGCCTCTATCAAACCCAACTAGATCTAGATTTTCTTGATCTAGCCTCTATACGACTCTCTTTTATTTCTCTTTCACTAATTTTTCCCCATTGATCATACTACAATGGCATTTCATAGCATGGAAAGATTATTGAATTTGGGGAGCAATTAGAAAAATACAGGCAAGGTTTATCCCTGTTTCAGTGTGATGCAATTTGTTATTCTGGATAGAGTGGAAAAGATTGTAAATTATATTATAGTAACAAAAGGTTGAAGAGACTCGAGTCTCTACGGAATCCGCCATCTTGGAAAATGGAACAGTCCAAGAGGGGTGACCAGAATTAAGAAGAAAGTAACTCACCAAAATGGCATCTCGTACATTCTTTTTAATGTCTTCTATCTTCTCTTTTCGTTCCCTGAAACATAAAAATATTACTATGAGCAGTGATCATGCTTAGGGAAATATGTGTGTTTGAGCAAGATTCTGCAATCTAAAAATATCACAGAGAACGAATACCCCCCTGAGAGCAAAGTAATTGGAATCACTCACGCATACATAATACGCTTTCGGATTTACTAGTCGGCTAAAACAGGAAACTTGGTCAAATCTACATTTTATTCCTTCCATAATATATAAAATGTCAAAAGCACTTACCTGGCTGAGAATCCATTCACGTGCAAAATTCGCATTTGTTTCACAATGGTAGATTTCCCCGATTCTCCGGCACCTTTGGAAAAGAAATCAGAACGGAAGCTCATTACGACTAGAATCTTGATTCTATCGAGATCTCTCGCCTAGGAAATGAAACAAGTAACGAGTCCCTAAATTCCACAGAATGTATATTTTTCTGCTTAGCAACTTATATCCTGGAGAATATCACATACTTACCCAGCAGCAATAACCTATGTGTTCCTTTGTACAATATTTTATCTTTAGCAAGCTGTTTTTCAATCCTCTTGTTTGCCTCCTTTCTAAGTCTGTCATCATCGTCTTCTCTGCTCTGCCGAAAGCACCCCATACTGTCAACAAGATGATGTGTTGCTAGTTTTGCCAGTTTGAAGCAATAATCCACTGGCTATGAATAAAATCCGTGTCCGGAAGAAAACACCAATGAAAAATTATATAAATCCCACTCTATAGGCCAGGGAAAGGCCGCCCTTTCGATATAATTACACGACAGTACATGAAGTCGGTTCTGCTGGTGGTGCCGACATAGACACAGTGCTAGTGATAGCCAAGTATCGACTACACGTACTCATCTTGGTTGGATACGCTGAAAATAGTAACGTGTTAGCCTATTTAGGCCTGCTTTCTATGCAAGCCGTGGTGCATTCCAAGAGAAAACGTCGATCTTGAAATTATACTGAGGCAAAATAAATGCTAAATAGAATTTCTGAACAAAATTTGAACCTCAACACAATTAACTTTTGGTATATTTCTCGACAACAGGGAAAATAACTCAGACATTTATTATAGTCTGCAAAGACGTGTAACAGGAGTTATTACTAAGTGCATATGAAATGAAGTCAATGGGTACGAATCCATACGGGCAATATTTGACAATATTTGAACAGCCTCACAACTTCCCCTTCACATTACTTTTAAAATGTATTTAAATACACGTTTCTTAAGTGTAAAATAGTATGAATTTGCTGTATTTTAAAGAAAAGTAAAGCACACTGCAGTGACACAACAGCTTGTCTTTCTGGTATCGAATATAACAGTCGTAGGATCGAGGCCAGACTATTTGGTATCGCCCATCACTGTAGACCAACAGTGCTCAAGCGCACACACACACACACAAACACACACACACACACACACACATACACACACACACAGTCTGACAGCGCTGGGTGGGGTTATCGAGGCATGCCGGGAAACTTGCAATCATATTCCAGGGCAAGTGAGTGTGACGTCACACACTAAAAGTGGTGACGTTCAGTGTACAAATTTTACTATGAAAATCTGGCCTGAAACTTAAAATGAATCAGCCAATACTAACTTTTTACATATTATGTATTTCATAATGAATAAAATTCTCATATTATCATGTCTTCTTTCTCGTTTACTTTTATTGATAGAGGAACACTATTTTTGGCATCAGAATCAGCATTCTAGGGGTCGAAACGTGTAAACACAAACGGATTGAATACCAATGTTATTGAGCGCTCCTAAATATTTAAAAGAACCTTGAACATTCTCTGAGATATAATTTCATAAATGCTAGGATCATTTGGGGAAAATTGCAATATTGAGAATGATTGGAAAAGAAAACGGGAAAAAAGTATTGCCAATGCTCGGATTTTTTCACTGAATTTATAAATGTTTTGGGTTTTGTTTCTTATTTGTTTTGCTTGTTTGCTTTTTGTGCTGGATTTTTGTTGTTTTTGTTGTTGTAGTTGTTATTTAAATGGGTTTGTGTGTGCGGGTATTTTAGTGGGTTTTTTTCTAGTTTTTTGTTGTTGTTGCTGTTCTTGTTTTCTTTCTTTTTAATTTAAAAAAAACTTTGCTTATTTATTTTTGTTCGTATGTTTGCCTGTCATTAGAGTTTTTGTTTGTTGTTGTTGTTTTATTTGTTGAAGTTGAACGTTTAAGTGATTGAGACCTTTTGGTCTGTTCAATGTGTGTGTGTGTGTGTGTGTGTGTGTGGGTGGGTGTGTGTGTGTGAGTGAGTAAGTATGAAAGAGAGAGGGAGAGGGAGAGAGAAAGAGAGAGAGAG
>JBCHJU010000015.1:92909-106304 GCA_039654505.1 Plocamopherus imperialis | reverse complement strand
GAGTGTGTGTGGGGGGGGGGCTCTCTCTCTCCCCTCCCCTCTCCTCTCTCTCTCTCTCTCTCTCTCTCTCTCTCTCTCTCTCTCTCTCTCTCTCTCTCTCTCCGTCTCTCTCTCTCTCCCTCTCTCTCTTCACCCCTCTCTCTCTCTCCCAAAAGCGCTAGAACCAGCCTCATACGACCAACAGAACATGATACAGTGTCCTTTTGTCAAAGTGTTCATCAAAGCTTTTACAAGAACGAATGTGAGTTTTCAGAACGATTCAAGAGATAGCAACGGCCTGGGCTACAAAGAACTGCACTTTGGGACATTTCAAGGGCCATAATCCTTCCACGTGCAACTTTTTGTGCCAACTGGGTTTGTTTTGTGGCTTTTTTTTTTCTCTCTATTCCTCACATTACCAAGTCCTAGAAAAATACAACCATCTAAAATGTAAGTTTTGTAGAAATTTTTTTTTAAAAAAATGATAAAATAACCGTTGAGGATTGGGAAATGAATTATGGTATCACTGAGATTGCAGACCAGGCTACCAGGGGAGACAAGGGGGATTAATAAACACAGACGCATACGCCCACGGGCCTAGCATATTACTGCCAGGTCAATAAGAGAATTCTAAACAAAGTGACTTTTCTCAGACGTTTGTGAAAAACTCTTCGGCGACATAATCCAAACTGGTTAGTCTTTGATTTTAGGGTTAATCCAAAAGTCTTAGGGTTAAGGTTAAGGTTGTAGGGTTAGGATTAAGGTTGTAGGGTTAGGGTTAAGGTTGTAGGGTTAGGGTTAGAGTTTTAAGGTTTATGTTGTAGGGTTAGGGTTTTAGGGTTAGGGTTAAGGTTGTAGACTTAGTGTTAAGGTTGTAGGCTTAGGGTTAAGGTTGTAGGTTTAGGGTGAAGGTTTTAGGGTTAGGGTTAAGGTTGTAGGGTTGGGGTTAATAGGGTTAAGGTTGTAGGGTCAGGTTTAAGGTTGTAGTGTTAGGGTTAAGGTTGTACTCTTAAGGTTAAGGTTGTAGGTTTAGGTTGGGGTTAAGGTTGTAGGGTTAAGGTTCTAGGCTCAGGGTTAACGTTGTAGAGTTAAGGTGCAAGATGTTAATATAATATTGATATTACATTCACATCGTGGGTGGGAATGATAAAAGCCTGACCCGTGATGACTAACACGGAGCCAGTATTCACTAATGTTTGCCTTTTACACTTCTACATTACTGCCCACTAACCTGCTCTATTGCTTTTTGGAGCTGGATCTCTTTTAGACTAAATTCTAGTTCTTAATCTTTAATCTAGACTGATTTCTAGGTTGAGAGATCCTACAATAGACCTTGTCCAGACTCGAGGTTGAGAGATCCTACAATAGACCTTGTCATGGTTTGATACCAGCCAGCCATCAAACCACAACAAGCCAGCCAACAAACCAACCAAACAGCCAACCAATCAAGCAACCAACTGACCAACCAGCGAGCCAACTAACCAACCAGCTAATCAGCCCAACAGCCAGCCAACCAGCCAAACAGCTAACCAACCAGCCAGCCAGCCAACCAACCAACCAACCAACTAACCAACCAACCTGCCAACCAGCCAGCCAAACAACCAACCAACCAGCCAGCCAAACAACCAACCAACCAAACAACCGAACAACCAGCCAACCAACCAACCACCCAGCCAACCAGCCTGCCAACCAGCCAGCCAACCAACCAGCCAGCCAACCAAACAACCGACCAACCAGCCAACCCATCAACCAACCAGCCAGCCAACCTATCATCCACCCAACCATCCAGCCAACGAACCAACCGACCAACCAGCCTTCCAACTAACCAATCAACCAACCATCCAGCCAACCAACCAACCGACCAACCAACTAACCAACCAACAAACCCACCAACCAACCAACCAACCCACCAACCAATCAACCAGCCTCCCAACCAACCAATCAACCAACCATCCAGCCAACCAACCAACCAATCGACCAACCAACCAACCAACCAACCGATCAACCAGCCAACCAACCAACCGACCAACCAACCAGCCAACCAACCAACCAACCAACCAGTCGTTAGATCATTCCCCCACTAGGCCCATGATTTTGTTCCTCTTCCCTACCAGTCCCTTATCCCTCGCCCCTCCACCCTACACCTTAACCCCCTTCCCTACCAGTCCCTTATCCCTCGCCCCTCCACCATACACCTTAACCCCCTTCCCTACCAGTCCCTTATCCCTCGCCCCTCCACCATACACCTATCATCCCCCCCCTCCGCCACCCTGCGCTTCCCTGCCCTGCCCACTGCACACCACCGAGAGGAGGTGACGAGGAGGTGACGAGGAGGTGACGAGGAGGTGACGAGGAGGTGACGAGGAGGTGACGAGGGCCAGGCCTGAATGAGTGCTGTCCGTCCGCCTACCTGTAACTGCACTGCCAATACCGTGTCGCCCTCTATCTAGGTCTGAACTCCGTGTAGATGTACAAGTTTGGTTGTAGCCGCCGTGTCAGGGTTAACAAAGCGGTGCCCATTCTCATTAACCTTCCCATCAGAGGCCAGTTCCATTTCAGGGAGTGTGATTTTCACGGGATAAGCTATGCTGACAGTGGGACTAATTTTTCCTGACGGATTTGGATATAGTCGAATTTCGCCCATGTTGTAACAGGTGAGAGAAACTGAAAATAATATCTCAACATATTTTGTACGCTTGCTTTAACACTGCTAAAGATCTGAGGTTCGTTGTGCCTCATTCAGTCATTCATTTCTATTTGTTTTGCCTCATTCAATCATTCATTTCTATTTGTTTTGCCTCATTCATTCATGTCTATTTGTTTTGCCTCATTCATTCGTTCTTTTCTGTTTGTGTTGCCTCATTCATTCGTTCATTTCTGTTTGTGTTGGCTCATTCATTCGTTCATTCATTCATTCATTCATTCATTCATTCATTCATTCATTCTTTCATTCATTCATTCATTCATTCATTCATTCATTCATTCATTCATTCATTCCTACTTTCATTCATTCATTCATTCATTCATTCATTCATTCATTCATTCATTCACTGTGTAGAGATAAGTTCAAGAATATATATAATAATGTGTGATGCAACAGATTATTAATACCATTAACAAAGGACTGTCTGTCGCCATGTGATGAGTTGCATTGATTGCAGAGCATTTGAATGAGTGTGTGTTTTTTCTAACATTAACTTAAAGCACCCAGTGTCACCTCCAACAATAATGAGAAAAAACTAATAAACTTTAGTTTTAATTATTCAGATTCTTTAAATCCCCGGTCCTCTCATTCATGCATCTTGGGTTTTTTTCCTTTATTTTTTTATGTTGTCTTTTTCTCCTTCTTGTGTTTCTACTTCCTTTAGTTGTCCTTCTCACCTTTTTTTTCTCTTATCACAATACATTTTTTTTCATCACAGACGAGAAATTTTAAAAAACAAAACACAGCAAACAAATGTTGAAAGAGGGAAAGAATTACAATCACTGATTGCCCAAAGTCATTCTCCTTAACATGAAAAGAATTCCTAGTATGTTTAATACATATACTACATAGAACATTACGCCCTTCATCCTATAAATAACAGTTGTTAAAGTAGAATATCTTGAAATGAAGTTGTTGCTTTTCCTAAATAATCAAACTGACATTATTCATCATGGCTTCAGATTGATCAGACTTAAAATACTAAACACTGGAAGGTCCCGAAAAAGATTTAGAAAAATTTCACAGTAGTCAAAAAAATAGATGAAAACAAAAAGTACCCCAAAAAAAGAAAACAATATGGGAAAACAAGGTAAGGGAAGGCATGGCAAGACAATGAAAGAGACTAATAAAATATAATCAGCATTCAAGGATGAGGATAAGAGAATATATATGCAAGAACAAATGCGCTGGGTCTGACAAAACTCTCCTAACAGTAATAGACATTGATTTTTTTTCTTCTTCTTTAATATTTTTTTTAATTGAGGAGGTGAAGGCTAAATACTATTATTGAGTTTCCCATTTATCACATGATTAATTTATTACATCTTTATGTTGTCATTTTTTCATCATGACTTTGTGTTACAGAATTTTAGAAATAAGCCTAATTGATGAAAACTTTGTCATTGAATTTGGATGAAAGGAGACACAATTTATTCCTCCCTTACTTTCAGACACTCTTGTAGACACGAGTCAAAAGGGACACCTCATCCCATCCACCCTCAACTATTTCCCAATAGAGTTTTTTTTCCATTCCTCTGTCTTTGAAATGTAAGGCTAAATGTTTGATTTCAAAGTTGTTTTGTACAGCATTTGCATTCTTCGTGTTTGCTGCTTGGCCGTTTCGTTAATGTCCACCAGTTAACTACAACTACTACTTCTACTACTGATTGTCATGTCATGGTTGTGTTTGGAATGATTTGAATATTGCTGAGTTTGACAAAAATTTCCTGTCAGTGTGTGCATACACTACCCAGTACACCTGGAGAACAGTGACTCTAGACCAAGTAGAGAATACTAATCCGTTCCCCTGATCCAGTGTGTAGTCAAAGTGTAAGTGGACTGCATGATTTCCGAGTGTCCATGTTGATATCTCAGCTGTCCTGTTTGTCAAAGACCTGTCTTTTTACATTACTACTCCACTTAGTCTCTGCCACCACTGGCAGGATCTGGTGTGCACAAACAATAACATGTAGGATGGCTTCAGTTTGTCATTGTATTAACCCCTGGAATGACTGTATTATGATGTCAGCTTGGGAGAAGGGGGAGGAAAAAAAAAAAAAAAAAAAAAAAAAAAAGAAGGAAAAAAAAAGGAAAAAAAAAAAAAAGGAAAATAACCATTAGGTGTATATTTAATTTATTTTCAAGTCACTTAAGATTTTATTGAGTGACAAAGGAAAGAAGCAAATCTAAAGATCTTATATATAGGTGTGGCTGATCATTTCAAAATAGTTTAAAATCATTAAGATTGGGCAACATAAAGTAAAGTCTTGGAGGAAAAGAAGAAAACAGAAACTGTGGACAATTCGGGCTCCAAAAAGTTGTAGTGCTTCGACAAGTGAAAGGAGAAAGTTACAGAGTAAATAATAGTCTTTCATTGCCCAGAAGTGATGTCATTTGACAGTTTAAATGAAGTCTTTTGTCATCTCATACAAGTACAGAAAATGATAAATGTATGAATGGAGAAATGAATACCTAAATGAATGAATGGATTAGCGATTGTATGAATGTTTTCAATCAAAATTATAAATAAATGAGGGAGAAAAAGAGCATTGCATTTGTGAAGTGAAGCGCACTAACTGCATATGGTTTTGAATAAACAAGTTACTTTAGCTTTCTTGGCCTTATAAAGACATGACCCACTTAATCTTCTAACCTGCATTGTATGCAGTTTTGACCAATGACAAGGCTCTTGCCAAGAGGCATGTTAGCATGTCGCTTACACCAGTAAGCATGTTGTTCAGAACCCCTTCCCCTGATTTTTTCTGGCTCGTCTTTTTTCCTTTAGTTTTTTTTTTCTCTTTTTTTTTTCAATAGATATTCTTGAACTGCCACCAGAATAATATCAGTGTATATTTTGGCTTTCTACTCGATTAACATTTGATTAACATCAAGTACATCCACGTTGTTTATTTGTTTTGGGTTTGTTTTTTTGTTTATTAATTTATTTTTTTTATCATTATAATGTTATTCATCTGAAGTTAACATTGCAGCCCGTATCATCTGTTGGCATTTTTTTTTTTTATCAGAGAAAGAGCTACCATTTTATCAAATGCATGTGTTTCTCATCATTCATGATGTATTTGTCTAAAATAGCATCAGTTACACACAAACAACATCTCATGTCACCTTCATGCTTGTCTTCTTCTACCCAATAGAAGCAGCACACAGAAATGATAGTATTTCTTTTTTTTTTGTTTTTTTTTTTTGAATTTTTTTTTTTTTGTAACTTCCAGTCCAAGGAATAATTAAATGTCAAGCTATAAAAAGGAGATATTATGAAAAAAATATATTTTGCATTACATACTTATTGCATCCCTATTCAATCTTAACTTTACAATCACCAGGTACAACAAAAAGTTTCATGATTTTTTTTTCTCCCACATTCATTTACATTTTTTTTTAAGTTGCAGAAAATTGTCAAGCAGTGGACTTACAGTCAGTGCTTCTGGCTCTGGCTCTTTTGATGAAGAGAAAAAAAAAAATACACACACACAAAGAAAAATCCCATACAAACAAAACAAATGCACTTCATGTTCATTACAAATTGTATTGTTTCATTGTCAAGTATTTGAGTTTTCATGCCATTCTGATGTTGATCTATGACCCATGATGATCATTTTCATGTTTCATTGCACGTTTAATGCATGCTCCTTGTTTTCCTTATGCATGCAGGGATTCGGTTTCGTAACTTTCGCAAATAGCGGTGATGCCGACAGAGCACGTGAGAAATTGAACGGCACTGTGGTTGAGGGACGAAAGATTGAGGTGCCTGCATGATTCTTTACATTTTTGTGATAGCACAACTGAAACCAATGCTAAGTATACCATCCATGTGTTGCAGTATGGAGAAATGCCTGATAAAATTCCGTTTATTTCCATATTCCTAGTCAAAATTCCGTTTTGATGATTTCCTTATTGATCGTTATTGTTGTACCAGCAAAAGAAAAATATGCTGGCAAAACCAGAAAAAAAAGAATGTTTTCGTTTTAATTTCCCCCTTTCTCTTTCTTAAAAAATTAGATTTTTGAGTATTTGCGTTCACATTTTCATTATAATTTTCACTTCTTTTTTGTCCTTTGATAAGAGCGGATCTTTTTCTGTAGTTTGTTTTGTCTGTTTTCGTCTCCTTTGTCGGGCACAGCATATATCAGCAATGCAGCAGATGTCAAATGCACAATTTCAGCTTTCTTGTCCTATTCTTAGCAAGAATGATTTAGATCTCTATTTAGTCTATGTTTCCCAATGGAGATAAAAGATGCTAATGAGATTTTCTTTCTTCAATGTTCCTACCATGCTCAGACAGCGGAGATGGGTAGCCGTTTTTGGCCATCTTAAATGTATCAAGTATGTTTTGTCGTGCATTTTTTTTTATGTGCAATGCTCCCAATCTCCCAGTCGCTCTGATTGCACGCAAAGGCAACATTATATCAACTGTTTCTCTTTGTAGATATTTGTGCATTATTCGTTATATATATTATCTATATTTATATGGCATTTCTTTATGCTGTAATTCGTAAATATTTGATCAAGCATTTTAATATTGCTTTCCCCTTCCTAGATAAGTGAAGAATATGTTATTTCTAAAAGTAGATTTTAAAATTTCCTTTTCCAATTTTTTAAAAATTACCTATGTTATTCTATTTAAATTTATATTTTCTGTGTTTGATGCGAAAATGTCATCCCAAAAGTGCCGTCGGGAAATAAAATTTTTTAATCTTCATGCTTAAAATTGATTAATTTTATCTGAGAAAAAAAACCCCAACCCAATCTTTTTAACCATTTTTTTGTGTACAAAATAAAGCAAAAACGAAAACTTGTTTCACTTGCCCAAAACTTTTTCTTTTGATAGGTGAAAACGGCTGTTACTTCATTTTTCTTTTGTACACTACTCCCCATCCCTCAACTTGAAGCTGCATTTTTGGGAACATTATGCTACTTTTCAGGGCCAGAAGTGACTTTTGAATTGTAATATAGATAATTAGCGTATTTGTGAAAGTTTATGAAAGGTGATTAGGAACATTGTAAGAGGATTTTAGTTAGTTATATCAGGAAATTTATTTATGTGTGTAATAGGACAGAAATAAACATGTCAGAGAGCTGTCACTATAATGTGAGATTTTTTTTTTCTTTCTTTCTTTTTTCTTTCTTTCTTTTTTTTTTTTTAAATAGATTTTAAAGATTAAATCACATTTGGTCTGTTATGATACATTGTATTTTTGTCAAATATATGGGCTTTAACTATAAAGTTAGTTTGAGTTTTCTTATAAAAGTGAGGTCGTTTTTCTACACCTCTTTTGTGTTTTTGTTTTGTTTTTTTGTAAATGAAATGAATCCAAGTTCCCCAATACTGACAGTACATTGAGCATCATAACAGACTGAACTGGCCCTTTTGTTTTGCTATATGTACCTGTTTGTTCCTGTTTCAATAATCCTGATGCCATGAAGCCTTTGCTCAAAATGGTTACCCAAATTCTTTTATTATTGTATGTTCCTGGAGAGATTTAATGGGAATTACATTTGTTTGATGATCCCCCATACCATTCAGCCAAATTTTTTCCCTACCCCTGTTATTTTTGCCCCATCTTTGGGAGTTGGTCTTCTTTCTTTCTTAACTCTTTGACTGCTTAAAGCCGATATGTTGGCATGAGCATGACTTTACTCTTAGACTACAATTTGCCCATATATTGAGATGAACATGACCATATATTGGCATTCCGGGTAACATGATTTATCTCTTCAATTAAAATTTGCCTATATATTGGGATCAATACATTTGGGATCATCCCGATATATGGACAAATTGTAGTCAAAGAGTTAAATCATGCTCTTGATGATATATCGGCTTTAAATAGTCAAAAGAGTAAAAAGACTGGGGTTTGGTGGAAAAGAATGTTGTCTACACATATTAAGTACATGGAAGTGGGGGGACGGGGGAGTTGATAAGATTTACTAAAGTGAGCAAAGGCTGCATTGCATGTTTGCATTGTGATTGGCATTTGATCTGACCCAACCCATGATTCTGTGCTAGGTTAACAATGCTACTGCACGGGTCATGACCAAAAAGGTGACTGCACCCACACTTCCTGCCGGTAAGCTTTCCATTGATCCATCCATTCTTCCATCCATTCTTTTTGTCTTGTCATAAGCTGGGTACAAAAGCTCATTTAAATGTGTAAATCCTCTATCACTGTTCATAAAATTATCAGTAGCTCATTTTTTTTTTTTAATTGTTTTTTTTCTTTCTTTTCTTTCTTTTTTTTTTTTCTGTTGTCTCAATTTTCTAAATACACACAATTTATTTTCATGTATTTTGGGAAACAAAGGGATATATATTTATATATTTTTCCCCCGTGCATGAACTCATGGAAACTTGATCTTTGAACAAATGCAACCGCGCAGCTCACAATTTTCAGTCCATCCATCTTGCAACAAAATCACTCTTACTCTGACAAAAGATACAGGTATCTCAACGCGTCTCCTTCTTCCCCTATTGCATTCCATCGGTTTATAGCTGCATTTTGGATACAATCTTCTCTTTATCACAAGGCTTTGCCATTGCATATTGTGTACTTCTTCCCTGAGTCTGAGACGACTGAATGAAAGGTGTGGAGGCAATATTATTAACTATTGAAAATGGCCCGTAAACACAGAATCTTTGAGGCTCGACATTTACAGCATGTTCATTCATCAAGTTAATATTTGGTGTATGGTTTACCTAGAGGTTTACCTTTAATACAGTTTGATGTTTGTCATTCTTTTCTTTTTCTTTATCTTTTTTTTTTTTGTTTCCTTTTTCTTGTCATTACAAAAAACAACAAAAACCCCCAAACAAACAAACAAAAAAACCCAAACAAAAAACGACCCCAAAATAAAAAAATATAAAAAATCCCACAAAAAAAAAAAGAAAGAAAAAAAAAAAAAAAAAAAAAAGAAAGAAAAAAAAGTGTTGAAACTAAAACCAGTGAAGATCCAAAAAGAGACAAACAAAACAAAACAAAGAAAAAACAAAAACAAATCAAACAAATCAAAACAAAACCAAAAATAAAAAACCAGCAAACGAAAACAACAAACAGCAAAACCAAAAATATAACCCAAGGGCAAATGAGCAGCTCAAATCTAGTCCTTCCATACAAAGCAAGAATGTAAACAGAAACACCTAAAAAAATACAATATGAAAATTAAATGAAACAAGCAAAAAAAAAAAAAAAAAAAAAAAATTACACTTCCCAGCTTTTCTTCCTTTTTCTTTTCCTCTCTTCACCATTCTGGGTCCCCCATAAGCCACATATCATACATAGCCTGCATAGCCCCATTTGCATTGGGTTTCTTGTTGAGAGTCAGCATTGAGATTCTCGGCTGACCACTATTGACACGTTTTTGCTGTATGTCCAATAACCAGATAAGTAGCCTGAAATTAGCAAGAATGGCAAGAAAAATTATTTTGTGATGTTTGGAATTGAGATGAATCAACGAATGCTTTTCCTCACACGTAGATACTGTGATCTCATTGATAATTCAATGTTGCAGAGTGAATATTAAGGAGTTGACCATTAAACGAATATGCGGACTGATTATTAATAAATATTTGTGGAAGCTGAGAGAATGAATGCAAGGAGTGGTGAATCTTGGACCCCTATTATATCCTATGTTTTCCTTACTGAAACTGACAACCTCACCTTCCTAATTACCCCTGCATTACAGCAGCTTCAACATGTAATACAGATTCACATCTATCACATTATATCTGAATATAGACACATTTGCTAGTTTTACTTGCTCTTAAGTTTTTGTGAGTTTTCACACTCATTTCAATCTTTGTAGACACCGTGACTGCTGCAGCCCTAAGGGGAGTTGCTTTGACCCGAGGTAGAGCAGCTGCTGCTGTTGCTGCCAGAGGTCTTGGTGGTGTTTATACAGCCGCAGCAGCTGCTGCTGCAGGACTGAGACATCCTACCCCACTAGCTGCACCACCCACTGCGGCAATCCCATATGCTGCGTAAGTACTCCAAAGGATGTGGATTGTTTTTACTCGAAATTGCAAAGACAAATGTCTCAATTGATATTATTTTTGTTAATAATATATGGCTTTAAAATATGTTTATTTGTCATGGTGATGCTCAAATCAAGGATCTTTGCAACTGCTTCTTTAGTTCAGTTGAAAACCAGCAAAATTGAATTTAAGTATTTAGTCTATTAAATTTCTTTTTAATTAATATTATTCAATTGTTTAAAATAGACATTAATAAACAAGAAAAGAAAATTGTTTCCAACAGGAGTGTATACCAAGATCCCTTCCTTGCTTATGATACTGCTGCAAGATATCAGGTAAGGATTTTAATCAATTTTCTTTTTTAATCCTTTTTATTCAATGTTGAAGTATTCATTTTGTCTTCTGCAATGTGTTGTTTCTGGATAAATTTGAAGAACTACTCGATAGAGATTTAAAAATCATAGGCTGATGTGCTCCTTCAAGGTTTATTTCTGCAAGTACCATAAACATTTACCTAACGACAGTTGCTACTTGGCATTAATCTCTGTGGAAATGCAAATGTCCTATTGTCAAGGACCAGGAAAACAAAGTAAGAAAGTAAAATCTCTTTTGATAATCTGGATTTACCCATCACCACAATGAAATAAGATTATGGATGTTTGATTTGAAGCTTGTCATCATAAGCATAATATTTACTACAGCAATATTTAAATGAATAATATATTTAAGGAAAAGAAAGGGACGACTTTTTCTCCCAGCTGTTTTGTCCTTTATTTCTTGAAAATTATTTTTAATGCTAAAACTGAGAAGTAATCAAATATCATCGGTCATCTCACGAAGTATCGTATCTGCAAAATTGTCAGTTTACACTAGAGAGGTTTAAAGTTTTGGCCACTTTTGTTTTTGCTTAATACGCTGCAACAAGACAATGTCACAACTCGAATACTAAAGGAGATATGGCTTTGGTGCTTTGAGTGAAGGTAGACCTCATCACACTGGATAGCATGCTATAAATAGCTCAATATCACCAAAATTGCAGATATGACCCTTTGTGAGATGTGTATCGTTATGAATCGTATGATTGGAAAATATGGCTGTCTTGGTTCATGTAGTGAGAAATTCAGCCTTTTTCATACTGGAATGAATGATTCAATGTGCTTTCATGTAATTTTGTTTTAGCTGGTAACAACCCAGCCTTATGCTGCAGCAGCAAGTTACCCTGCTGGTGCTGCCAGATATGCCATTCCTGCTGCTGCCGTGGCTACGCCTGTCACATACAACACAGCTGCTGCTGCTGGGTAATGAGCTTTTTTTTGTTTATTGTTTCATGTTTTCCATAAAACTTGGAGTAGATCAGAATGCTTGTTTATTATTTTTAAAAGACATACCATCTGTCTGTTACCATTCATTCACTCCCAATCATCCAAAACTTTTAATTTCTTCTAAAGTTAATTTTTTTTAAATATCTCCTGAATGTTAAATTTCAATATAATCAGTTTCTTTTCAAATGGATAAAGAGTGATAACCATTTGGAATTGGTGTTTATTGTTGAAGAGTTTATAAGACATATCTAGTTAAATATAAATGAACATAGTTCAACTTTATGCACTCTGATTCTGAACATTTTATTCCTGTGGAGTAAAGGGAGAAAGGTGTACTATTTTTGCTTTTCTTTTTGTAGCTATGGCAGAGATTATGCTGCTGAAGCTTACATCGGACACAGTATTGGCCCAGTTGCTGGATATGGAGTAAGTGAAGTAAAGTCCAGTTTGCTGTTCACTTGCACATACTGAAGTAAAATATCATTATATTACAAAACAAAACAAAACAAAACAAAAAACCCCCAACAAAACAAAGCATTCTTACTATTCTGTATAATGAGTTTACATTTTCCAATTTTGGTTTAAAGTTATGTGCACATGCCAGTAAAATTCAGACTCCAGATATATGATTAATTTAAATACCATTCAGCTTGAAGTGGATGGGGAAATCTCAAACTTGTGGTAAAAAGGGTGATGACCACCTGCTTGTTAGGCCTTTCATTAGTGACAGACATATATCAAAGATACCAAAAACCATAGGGAGTCTGTCTAGCTCCTTTTGCTCAGATGCAAATTCAAAGAGATTTTCTATTTAGCTTTCTTTTTAATTTCAAGGAATAAGGTCAGCTCTTGACGATAAAGAGCAGGCAGCTTTGAATAACCCAGCAATAATGATAATGTAATGATACACTTTTTTATTTTATTTTATAAGAAGACAGTGTTCCCTAATTGGTGCTTATTTTTCTCAGCTTCTGAGTTTGAGGTCCAACCAGGTCATTGTGATTTTAATCAATTTCCTTCCTTTCTTTTACTGGGATCTCTTTTCTTTTTCTTTCTTTTTTTCTTTTCTTTTCTTTTCTTTTGTTTTTTAAAGCCTTATTCAATGTTGTTCATGATGTTCTTCATGACCTCAATGCTTTCCAAGTTCTAAATTTTTACTCTAAAGTACAGCAGAGTGAGGAATGCATAAAGAACATCCATTTATGGATGGTTTCGAACAAGCTTAAATTAAACAGTGAGAAGACAGAAGCCATGATTGTAGGAAACAAACGTCTGAGATATAAATTAACTCAGTCAAGTATGAAAATTGAAGAAGCCGAAATTAATTTTGCTGGAAACGTTAAAAATCTTGGGGTCATCCTAGATTCTACTTTTTCAATGGAAGGTCAGGTCAGCTCTCT